>RWGZ01001404.1:4722-128314 GCA_009725065.1 Utricularia reniformis
AAAAATCGATTGGAATGTGAAATTGACGGGGAATCCCAGAAACAAAATCAAAGAGACCCAATCCAATGAACTCAAATAATCATTTTGAAAATTTAAGCAGGGAAGAACGGAACGCCGATCACCTGAGGTAGACCAGATAGCTATCCAAAGAGAAACCCCAAGGAACAAGAGACTTCCGAGCCATATTTCTGTAAAGGGTTGATGATGATGATTCTTTCCTTACTTCTGTGGATCCCCGGCATGAAAGCTTCATTCCAAAAATATTTGTAACCGGAAGAACCAAAATCGTATGTTTCATCGAGGGTTTCTCGCTGGCTGACCAGATGTAAATGAAAAGTTACTTGCTTTGTAGCCCAATTTCTGAGCTCGCAGCTCACCCAGACAATTGCCATGTCAAAGTCAAACCCATCTCCTGGGCGGTGGCCGCTTTTCAATCGTCTCAAGGGAAACATACAAGAGTTGCTCTCCTGCAACAAATCCACTCCGATCAATAGGAAGGATACCCCTCCCCCCGATCAATAGTAAAAACACGTAGCAAGTTGACAAGAGGAGTGGGTTTTTAGTAACAATCAAGGGCAGTTCTACATTGATTACCTAATAATTAATGTTAAAGGTGAAGTTGGGGGATCTTGATCCATTTCCGAGATTTGAATAGATATTCCAATCTTAATGACAATGAAGGATATGGGAATGGGGTTGAATCTCTGGGACCATTCTAGTAGTCTGCATTTATTGTTTCTTGTATTAATTTCAAATTGTTATCGAAATTACATCAACTGAAAATCACAAGGTGGGAGAGAAAGAGAAAGAGAAAGAGAAAGAGGGGTTGGTTATGGAGTCTTAAATGGTGCAGTTGGAGCAAAAATGATGCACAACTGGTGTGCCTCCTGTAGTCTTCTGAACTGCGGCAAGTGATGAATGAAGAGGCGATGCATCGAACATTGAAAGAAAAGGAAAGCAAATAAAGTGAAAAAGTTAGGTTTTTTTCTGCACAACGACCCCAAAGTAATTATAACCCAGCAAAGAACTGCGAGTCCATGCTCTCTTTTACTCTTCTTGCTCCTTCTCATGGCGGCGTAGATCTGAGTCGAGTACATTTTCTAAAGCATAATGTTTTTGGTCATCAGTTAAAAATTGAGCGTGCTGGGAAAAGGGTCATTGCCCATTGATAATTGCTACTTCCCCGCTCCGCTCCCCACTTTCTTCTACTTTTTCTGCAGTCTATTCTTGCAATGAACGCCGAGATTTTCTAATTTGCTGTCTTAACGAGGACAAAGAAGGGAACCTCAATTTGTTTTTCAAACTCTGCAAGAAGAACAATGAGAAAGAATGGTTGGCAGCTTCCATATCATCCTCTTCAGGTGATTTTCTCCTCTATTTCTCTTCTATATTTTTTATTCTCTAAGTATAACTTTATACGCTTTCAGGTAGTGGCTGTGGCTGTATTCTTAGCACTGGGATTCGCTTTCTATGTCTTTTTTGCTCCATTTCTAAGAAACCAACTGTTCCAATACATAGCAATAGGGATTTACACTCCTCTTGTGAGCAAAACTTATATCTCTATCTTACATTTTATAGTTTGTTTATGCCTAATATCTTGCACTTTCTCCAGTTAATATCCTCCTTTTGCCTATACATTTGGTGTGCTGCTGCTGACCCCGCAGATCCCGGAGTCTTCAACTCCAAAAAGTATCGTAAAAATCATCAAAACAATCGGCATACCTTTCCCGGAGACGAGTTGTGTTCGTCAATTCAAGACAGCAGAGTCGAACCAAATGAAGTTGAACACAGTGCTGCAGATAAAAAAGAAACCGAATCGGTTTCTGGTCCTAAATCCACGGCCCAGAATCGAAATCACATTACCGCAATGTTAGCTATGCTGCCTTGTGCTTACTTTTGCATTACTCATGAAGAGAATTCCGATAAACATAGTGAAGAAGGGATGTTCTTTTGTAGTCTCTGCGAAGTAGAGGTTTGTGTGTGTTTTTAAATGATCACTTCTTTAGACGATGATTCAAAAACTCTTGCAGGTTATGAAATATAGCAAGCATTGTCGAGTTTGCGATAAATGCGTCGATTGCTTCGATCACCATTGTCGGGTACGAAGGATTCGTTATTTTGATTGGATTGAAGCTATATTTCATTACATTGTGATCTTGTCTTTGTAGTGGTTAAACAATTGTATAGGTAAAAGAAATTACAGAAAGTTCTTCCCTCTAATGGCTTCTGCTCTTCTCCTGGTAATTTAAAGCCATTTCTTTACTGTTACTTACTTCTCTCATTAACTTCAATCAAGTTTTTCAGCTTATAATTCAATGGTCAATCGGGACCATTGTCGTCGTCTTGTGTTTTATCGAAAAGAAGAGATTTGCTACCGAAATCAGCTCCAAACTCGGGAGCAGTTTCACAGTAGTTCCTTTCGTAATCGTCGTGGTGAGTTCTGTTTCTCTTGAAATACTGTGGATTATAGTAAATGATTTGTTCAAATCTTTTACGGTATATCTGTGCATACTCCACATAAATTGATCTGACACTAGAAATTTAACAGTTTGTGCGTGTGTAGGGAGTTTGCACAATACTGGCAATGGTGGCAACTTTGCCACTTTCTCAGCTTCTCTTCTTCCACATTCTACTCATAAAAAAGGTGGGATTTTCATCTAATTTCGTACTTTGAATCGTTTTTCATCGTTCGATATTCGGATATAGGGATTAAGCACGTACGACTACATTGTCGCTTTAAGAGAGCAAGAGCAANCAAGACGACGGAAATAGCAGGACCCTTTGGACGCGGAAGAACAGGCTGTTACCCTGCCGGAATTCTTACCGCTTTCTTTACCTTGTCATTTTCATTAGTCTCTCTTGTATTGACTATGAGTTATTTCTTTAGTGAACAGGCTAAGAGCATAATCTGCTCATAGTCGAATGGTTTTCACCCCAATTCCTGGGGTTTCTACTATATATCGTCGTGCACTTATTCATTTCTAGCTTTTAATCGTCTTCCACATATAAAACAAATCAGAACCGAGTTCGTTTGTAGAACGAACCGGACGACTGTTGGTACCCCTAAAAAGGGACCATAACATAAAGTATTTATTGTTGAATGTTATTAGATAAGATATGTGATATTTGTTGTAGATACATCAAAATGAAATAGTGTAAATTATATGATTGAACTATCGAAACTCTTACAATTTTGTCAAGTCGAGTTGCGTCGTACATAGTTCATCTAACGAATTAGTGTCGTATAGTAGATTATCACTCAAAATAACACATTAAATTGAAAAATTCAAGGAAGATTTGATTGAAACTACTATTCGATTGTCCTTCTTAAACAATTTAAAATTTTCATTTGTTAAATTCATAATTTATAACTCAGGTAAATCGCTTATACACTATTCTAAAATTCGGGCGTACGTAATTTTGTCTTAAACTCACTTGTTTTAAAATACTGACCGGTACGAGTTTTTTCGAGTCAAATTTTATTTTAAAAATATATATAATTTATTTTAATATTCCGTTACAAATTCGATACAAATTCAATGAGTTTGTCCGGTATACCTACCGTTATCGGTTTTTAAAACATCGAATACAAACAAATAAATTATAATAATTAGTATTATGATTACACAAACAAATAAAATATTTATAAAATATAATCGATATTTATATATTTATTAGTAAGTTGTGTACATTAACATTTATTGAGGGGAACAAGAAGGAAGTCTATAATTATTATAAATATATTATTTTGTTTTTTATTGGGCCATTCTATTATTGATGTTGCTGCAGTTACTGGGACATTTGCAGTACTGAAGAGAAAAGATAGATCATGCCAAGAATCTATTTAATGTCCCTTCTTCTCTATATACAATTATTTTATATTTTTTAAATTTACTTTCAATAAATGCACATTTTTAAAAACTAGTACTGTTTAAATTCCATGAGAAACTAAATCATGGGATGAGTGATATATTAAAAGTTATGATTACAAAGAAATGTGAAATTTGAGTAATTAGTTGTGAGCTGATATCTTATAAGTGAGTATTATCATATTAGTTTAAGAATACGCAAATTTGGTACTCAAAGTTTCATGATTTTGATAATTTTGGTGATTGTAATTTTCAAAGTATCAAAAAAATAAAACTAATCGTAATACTTTGTAAGGTGCAAAATAAGTCATAAAGTATGACAAAATTGATCCCAAAATTTCCAATTTTGACAATTGAGATTATCGGTAAAAAACAAATATTGTAAAATTGTAAGATCGAAATTTCACAACTTTAAAATTTGTGGACTAAATATCTAATTACAAATTGTGTCAATTAAGTTTGAGAAATGAATTTTCTCGTTTAAACATATAAATATGATATTTAGTTAAATTAAAATTATTAATTATAAAGAGTCCGATTACAAATGAAAATTTATCACTCTATCATGTCAATTTCACATTTTATGATATATATTTTCTTGGTATATTAAATATTTTAGTTTGTATTTGTTAGGGGTGAGCATTCGGTATAAAATATCAAACAAAATCAAACCAAATATTGAAATACCGAATATCAAATTATCAACAAAATCAAATATCGATTACATGCCAATACTTTTTTGGTACCGAAATGCCAAAATAATTTCGGTATTTCGTTATTAGTACCAAAATAACAAACTTAAAAGCATCAATTATAAATAATAAATAACATCTCATGTATATTTTAAATTAAGTACATAGAAAAATATAAAAAATATAAACATTGAGTTATTAATTACATTAATGTATCCATATAATAAAACAACATTCAATTATTCTATTTTATATTTCAATAAAAGTGTAGTGTGTTCAAAAAGTTCTAAAAATGAATACAGAAATAATTATCATAAAATAAATAAGAAATTAATTGTTTATTCATGTGAAAATTAAATTATTATTCTCAAACTTATTTTGCTCGTATTGATATTCTTCAATATAATCGGAATGTAGTTCACGAAACCAATATCAAATGCATATATGTGTCTGCACACTTTTCGGAATAAAAAAAAACTTTTATATGAATTCATGACTCGTGTACCTATTAGATATTAAACTATCAAACAAATATAAGATAATAACGCCAATATAATCATTAACTAAAAATATTTAAAATATTTATTGGTTCAGATTCTGAGGAGATTGTCATGACGTGAATATCAAGAGTCATTTGGACAATTATGAGAAACCTTGTACTAATAATTTTTCAATATATAAATATATTAAATTTTGATATCAATAATTGAGTACTCGTATCTTATTTGGCATGTCTCATTTAAAAAATTAAAATATCTAAATATTATATAAATAATTGGGTATTCAATATCTTATTTGGTATTCTAAAGTTTTTGATATTTATTAGTAATCATTATATTTGTTTATTATTATTATATTTTAAAATACATGTTAAATTAAATTAAATTAAATTATTCTAACCAATTAAGAAATGAAGCAGGACTGCACTGTGTTGTTACTTGTTAGACTGAACTGAAGTAGTACTGTACAACAATATAGGTATAATAATTAATAATATTAAATAATAAAATAAGAATATTATATTCCAATAATACCCCTAGATTCTGTACATCTGACTCTGCTCATTCTTATTACTGTCAAATTGCAGAGTTGCAGCGATGACCATTCATTCTGCTACTCATACTTTCCTGCTCCCCTTCTTTAATTTCTCACATCTCTTCTTCTTCGATTTACGTGTACAAAAAACCCATTCTAAAAGCTTCAACAATTTAATACAAACCCCATTTCTTCAAGCAAACTCACCTTCACCTGCATCCCTACGCCTACAAACGAATCAAATCCACACTGCAACTTCTGATGCATAAACGAAGAAGAAGAAGAAGTCAAACTTGACTTACAGAATTAACAGTAGAACATGAGCTTCTTGATATTGTCATTGAGTTTAGGTAGCGGTGTTGTCTGTGGAGAAGAAGATAAAGTAACATTTGGGGTTCTCGAATCATACCGATCAAGATATAATCTGCCTCTGTACGCAGCTAGATGTGCGTAATAAACTGGAGGAACTAATGAAATAGGCTTAGTGCAACGAACAAAAGTATAGCAGAGATTATAAACAAGCTTCTGAACTTCATCTGATGTGAATTCATTCTCATCATATAGAATATGGTAATGTATTGGTCTGCTCGTGCCTTTGATTCCCCAATGACTGCATAAATAGAAGTCAAATTCATTAGGATGTGTGATCACAGTATCCACAACTGTTCCTGGAGATACATTTTCAGTTCCAGTTGCAGTTGCAGTTGCAGTTGGGAACAATCTTGTATGATGCCGCTTCTGAACTACAGCAAAAGTAATAGGTGGATTGTAACTTGGGAACTTGAGAAAAGCTTCACGAATTGACTGTAACTCTTGCTGTAACACTTTCTGAAACTGTGTTTCACTAACTCCATCACGAAAGAAGATGATTCTATAAGGAAGTTTTGAGACTTGTGTTAAGAAATCATCTAATATTTCACTTACCATTGAAGAAAGATCTTGTATAATCTCTTGTCTATGTGTTTGTGATCTCATTCTTGATACATATTTGTTTGCTGAAGGCCAATTAACACTCCCAACAACAGCAGCAATAGAAGGACTTGTATCATCTAAAGGATGAGGATGAGTAACATCAGCACCGAGAAATATAACTGGTTCATCTTGTCTAAAAAGTCTTGGGATTTGAGATGGGAGTGAGTTGTATAAAGCAACAGTGCATCCTCCAACTTTACCATTCATCTTAAGAGATAAATTTGCAAGGAATTGTGAACTTGGTTTCATGATATTTGAAAATAAACAGCATTGACTTACAATACCAATAGCTGTTTCTGCTATTCGTTTCAGATCTGCATAACCTTTGTGTTTCCTTTCCATAACACATACTAGAAGCTGTAGATTGTTGCAACATGCAGAATTAATCTTCTTCAGTTTAGATTCAAGAAGCTTTGGGTTACCAAGAATGTGCATTGGTTCGAAAACTGGACTGATGATAGTTTCCTTGTGAAGAAATATACCTAACTGCTCACATTTTTCTGATAAAAGCTTCATGAATTTTGGTATAGTGGATCTTTGATCTGGGTTACCTCCAAAACTTACGATTGCCCATCTTTCGATACGGGTTCCTTCGAATACATGACTCTCGAGAAGATTCCATTGACGATCATGGCGTGAAGGAGTCAAATTTCTCACATTTCCGCCTTTGCCAAGCTTGAGCTTTGGTGGTTGAAGTATTCTTCCTGTTAACTGTGTCATTTCTGTTGAAACATGAAGCTTAAACTCATTTGCTTGATCTCCACTGTTCATAACACAAACAAAACAAAATCAAAAAATGCATTTGAAATTGCAGTTCAGACAAGTAAAAACAGAAATTTCATTACCTTGTTGGACCAAGACCTCCTTCCATAAATCCATCAATAATCGCTTTGCGTTCTCTGGGTTTTTGGCATCCCATTTTCAGCATTTTTACTGTTTGGTCATCTGAAAGTTTACCCAGAAACTTCTGTCCTTCACAAACAACGCAAAGCTCCATTGGAATGTAACAAGGCTTCCTTCTACTAATCCGCAAACAAGGTAAAAACCTGAACTTTACATCATAGTCATAGTGATCCTTAAAATATTTCACCAACCTCAAATTCTTACCATCTCTGTCGGGAAACCAGATACTGTCTGTAACTTCATCAGTTAGACCGTAAACACGGTATCTTTGAAGGGTTTCTCTATGAGAAACAAAGACTCTCATATTCTTAAGAACTTCTTCAACCTGCTTCTTCTCTTCAGAATTCAAAACTTTTGCTGGTTTCTGATAGATATCATGCATAAACTCGAGCTTTTTCTGTAAATAGAGAATCACGCAGATGCTTTCATGGAAAGCTGTAACTGAGAAATCTACATTAAGAACAAGTCCCTGTTGCGTTGGTCTTATACTTTGAAAGAATCCTCTGAGAGCAACTGCGCCTCCACCTATTTCCTTAGCTCCTCCCATTAAATTTGAGTAAAATGATCTTCCTGCAGATAAACATTTCTCAGCTGAACTTTCTCTCAATACAACATCAAGTGCGTGAATGTATTCTTGAGGAAGAGGACTGCAATCATCGTCTCTTTTTAAATAACTATTAGCAGCTTCACCATCAAACTTAGAAACCAGCTTCATATTGACACGAAAGATCTTGTCTTGTTGATGGGTATCTCTAGAATTCTCCATGTCTTCAGAAATTGGGAGCTTGATGTATAAATCAAATCTGTCTTTTTGAAACTCTATAGGACTGTAAATTGTCCTCCTACCATCGTACACCGGAGAAGAACCTGAAAATGCTTTTGAATTCTCTAAAACAAGCTTTTTCTTGATCATTCTTGCAACTTCCTTTGATGGTTGAGGTGATATATCAACATCATAGTGAAATATTTTCTGGGAAGGATCAAATTTCACCAAGAAATGGTTAGCAAGAAGTGTAATTACTTTCCCTTCTACCCCTCCACAGTCTGGCCTTCTTGCAACTGCTAATCCTTTTGTCTTTGGATCAAGAGGCTTTCTTGGATATTGTCTAGGAGTGCAAGCTTCCTTTACAGCTTCTCCTGTTCAACAGAAGCAAATATACATTAAGAAACATGATAAAGAACAAACACGAAGATGCTCACCTTGAAGAAGCTGGGGAGGAATGCTCTGTTCCCTTGAAGGTTTTCTAAAGAGTCCTTCTCTAGATTCAAACCTCTGGTTATGAGGAAAAGATGAGTTCCCATAAGGGAGAGGAAGCAAAGCAGGGAAAAACTGGAGATGATTTGCATAACCAAAGGGAAAAGCATAAGAATTTTGGAGCAAGTAATGATGATACTGATAGCTAATGATGCTGCTTTGTTCACTCCATTGAAAACCTCTTGTTTGAGGAGGAGCAACGTTGTTCCTGGTGCTGGTGTTTGGCTGATCTTCTTCCATGACTACCCAGTTTGAGATAGGAGACAGAGAGAGTCAGGAAAAAGGAGCTGTTTGCATGAAAGATAAAGGCAAGTATGACAAGCAAAAAACTGGAGTAAATGCCATATATACAGAGAGACTGAGATGAGTCAGATTCCCCCTTTTATTATTATATTTGTTCTGTCACTCGTGTTGAGTATTGCAGAAGGAGTCTTTAGGATGAATACTAATGGTTCAGTAGCCAAAGCTGTGTAGTTGGGACAAGAGGGCTGAGAATAATGTTATTGTTCCATTTGCAGTCCTCAGTCTTTATGCGTTTTGCATCTTTTCCCTTTTTCCATACAGACAAAAACTCTAGTACCAACAAACAAATAACACACAACATACAAAATCAGATCAAATAATTCTACTACAAACTTTAGAATTCCCAAATAAAATTATCTACACTTCAAATCTAGATCACCAGCACAATCAAATCCCCTTCTTGAACTAATAACAAGAGACATAAAGATAAGTGATTAAAATAAAAGCTTATGTAAAAAAAAGGAATGTAGTTACTATATGATAGAAATGGTGGGGAAAGATGAAAAGATGTGTGATGATTTGTATGCATTATATGGAAATGTAGTCAACAAAAATGCATTACTTTTCTTCCCCACAACATCATTCTTGTCCACACCACAATTAATGTGTTCACCAAATGCCCCTTTAACTACATCACAATCACATCAGAGTTTTATTCTATTGTTTCAAATATATATATATAGATCTAATGAGCTTCTCCCACGTAATTAAAAGTTTTTAGTGTATTTGCTTACCCAATAATTAATGTTTTGATCCATATGCAGCAGCGAATAGCGAATAGCGAATAGCGAAATCAATCTCTCTATTTAGGTTCCCAGAAGATGATATCTCCTGGTTCACCAACTAAACCCAGACTTTTAAGTCTTCGTTCTTGATAATATTCCAGTAAATNACGAAAATATTTGTATCAAACCCAATTTTGACCGCTATGCAATGAACCGACTTACCCAAACAATTCTCACTAATCATAGCGCAAGCTTTCATCGCACAAGGAAAAGTATGATCGTCCGGAAAAATCCCACCATTCCTCAGCATTAACTTAAAATACTCAAGCCCACGAACAGGAAGCCCGTTTCTTACGAAATTTGATATGATAGAACTCCAAGTGGTGGAAGATTTAAATTGGGTTTCTCGGAAAACTTGCTCCGATCTAAACGGTAAATCCTGCTTCGAGTAGAAGTTGATCAAATTGTGACAAATAAGAGGAATTACATAAAGTCCATATTTTACGACGTGGGCATGAAAAGCTTGGCCTTGGAGAAGATTCTTTCGGATACTCAAGTCCACCAAGTGATTGCATATTATTCGGTAATTCAACTCAAAGCCCTTCAGATTCAGCAAATTTTGAGGCCTTTTTCTCAAGAATAAGGAAGACGGCTGGTCATTTGGCTTTTCCAGTGAAATTTGAAGCATCCACGTAGAAATCTTCACCAATTTCACAACACAGGGTACCTTGTGTGAAAAAGGGGGGATAAGGTTTACAATTAATGGGCACTCGTATTTCAATCTCCTACTTTTAACAAACGTCGGCGGCGCCGGAGATGTAAGGGCGGTGTCGATAAAGGGTTCGAAGACGGAGTGGGAGCAAATGACGAGAAACTGGGGGCAGAATTGGCAAAGTAATGCGTTACTCGACGGACAAAGCTTATCGTTTAAGGTTACCGGAAGCGATGGCAGGACTGTCGTGGCATATGATGTTGTTCCGAGTGTTTGGTCTTTCGGTCAGACGTTCTCCGGCTCCGCCCAGTTCTAGAAGCGGTGGAAGAAGAAGCGCTTGAATTTTTTTCTCAATTGCCTATTTTTTCTTCTAGGGTTCATAGTATAAAAAACATTTGTACTGTATATAATAAAACAATTTATTAATATATTATAATATTGCTTTAGTCATAAATAAATCCTCCACATGTAAATTGAATATAATAATATAAAAAACATGATTCCTAAATTAAAATAGTTTAACAATTAAATAGACCTTTAAAATATTTAAAATCTTTCATATTTAATATTCCAATTTTCTATTTTCATCATATTTATTTTCAAGTTTTATTTTAGTCACAAATATTATACAATTTGTTATATTTTCATCATTATCGTTAATTTACCGTTTAATCGCAAATGGTGGAAATCGATTTTGAAAATTCTTTTAAAAACTCATATTTAAAGTCTAAATTTGCTTTTTTTATGAACATAATATACGGTTTCTATAGCATGAAAAATACTATTTTTCTTCTAAATCTTTTAAAAAAATATAACCTTTAAAATCTTTTAAAAAGTGAAGGGTATGATAATAAATATATCAATGTTTTTATACCGAATGGTATACCGTCCGGTACGTCAAATACATGGTATTATCGATATTTTTTTGTATCGTCCACTACCGGGTATTAACTTCGATTTCCGGATTTTTCGGGTCCGATCTTAAAAAACTAGTTACATGTTATTTTTTTAAAAATAAAATAAACTTTGATACCAACCGATATACTAATCGTATAGCTCATATCGATTCAGATCAATAATATTTAATTGTAAACATTAACGGAATATATAATGATCATGACTAAAATTCAATAAAAAATAAAATAATTGTGTCTTTTTTCATCCTTTCAAATATATATGATGAAAATTAACTTATTAGAAAAGAATTTGGATGAATAGTAAAGATCACACTACACTACCATAAACAGACAAAAGGCTCAAAAAATTGAAGAAGTGAAAAGTCCAAAAGACCCACTCCACCAACCCCAATCGCAATTTAGATTTACTCGATAAATGATATCGATTTTATTTCAGTTAGTAAAATGCAAATTTTTAATTATAATTTTGGTATAACAAAAATTGAGAAGATATCAGTTTGATCAACTGATACATATTTTGAACTAGCCAATTTAGAATTTAGATTTAGAATAAAAAAAATATTATGTTTGTAGAATATTTTTATTCATATTTTTTTCTAATTAAAAGCAATATGAATTGACAATGAATTATTAAATTGTGTATTTTATGTAGGTTAATAGTTTGATGTATTACTATTAAGTTACGAATACAATTTAATGATAAAAATATGGTATACCAATTTAATGAACTCGGCTGTATATAGTGGTATCAGTTTTTAAAATATTGTTAAAATGTTATGCACATGTAAAAACAATAGTTTTCTAATAAAATATTTTTTAATTACAATCGAAGCATTACAAATGTAAACCAAAGTGGTGTGTTAATTAAAATGTTAATTATTCAAAAATATATATTTTTATATTTGTTTAATATTAAATATTTTAAATGATTTTATCATCAATTTTCAATATACTTCAATATTATTTTTTCATATCAACATAATTCTGGGTTGATATGAAAAAATTGTATTGATTCCGAGATTGAAATTTTAGTCCAAAAACTAGATAAGAATAACACAAATTTAGAATATTTTACCGCTTAAATACTTCAAAAATAGAAGTTCTCATCTAAGAATGATAGTGCATCTTTAAAACATTGAACGATGGGCGAATAACGCTACACTAAGCCCTAACAACAATAGAATATAAATTATCACGGCTCTTACACAGTTTCCGATGTGGGATACAAACTAAATATGTTCTTTGTATGGGCTGGGCTCTTCTTCATCTTCGAGTGACTACTCATCTTCCATATCAGTAATATTGCAGTCAAAGTTTGAACAGATAGGTTGAATGAAGCAGAAGCAGACTGTCACCGTTCTTTTACTACGATCATATATTTGACTAACTTAGAAGAAGAACACTGCCTTTCTGTCCTTGTTGTCTAAGATACTTGAGCCAACTAAATCTGCGTTGGGATGTGTATTTTCATGACTGTGCTTTGACTGAGTTACTGGGCATCAACTATTCCCTATTTAGTGAAGTGGGGTCATTTTATAACTTATATTTTTACTACATCAATCAACATCTTGTCCAAATCAACAGGTTTTCATTATATTTAGAACGTATCCAATCAGTTTCTAACAGTTTTTTTTTCTGCACATTTGCTTCTTACCTAAAACTTTTGTCACATTACTTCAAACATTGTCTTGACCGTATATATATTTATACCGTAAATTATACTCTTAATTACAAACTAGAGTGGAGAATCAGAAACATGAATTTATGAATTTTACATGAGAAGTTTAATGCATGCCAAAAGTTTCGTAATATTCATGAATTTGACCAATAAACTTTAATTTGACTTTCGTAAATTTAATAGTTTTGACAAAAAAAATCCTTAATATTTCACAAATTTGACAAATTTGGTCATAAAACAGTTGGGCGCACAGAGAAAGTTATGAAATCGAGGTAACGACGATTCAAATATGATAAATATATAGACATCGAAATTTAAAGTGGTTAACCTAAAATATGACTAGTCAACGGATCCCATCAGATAAACTTCTACTATTACTAATAGTAGGGATATAGAGATAATATAATCTAGATAAATATCTAGAGTAGAAAACCAAAATATACGGTAAAAAACAGTGTTTAACTAACACTACGACTATCATCAACTATTTTGATACTCCTCGAATATTTAGAAAATATTTCTAAATATTATACACTTCTGAAAAACATTCAAGAACACGAATTCAATAAGAACAATTTTCTTCTTGAATCTCTTCTATCTCTCTTTTTCTCTTCCTCTCTTGAATACTCAATTGAGATATTAAGATTGATGAATTTGTTTGGGATGATCAAATAAAACTCAAGTGATATCAATTTATAGGAGTAGGGAGAATATATTTCTCCCTAAAAAATTCTCTTGGTGGTTAACCACATATCTACCAAATATTGATCAAATCTTCATATCTTTTTTTATTTATATATTTTCTTCATGTGGGCCCCACATCATATGGAGGGACCCACCCATCAATTCTCTCCCTCGCAACACATGGAGGAATCCACCAATTCAGCTGTAACTCGACAGTACTCAAAGTTTGATCTTGACAAAACATTTATCATCATATCTGATCAATTTCCTTCAGTGTGGATCTTCTCAAGTCATAAAAGTATCTTCTTCATCACCTCGTGAATCCAACGATATGTCACATCAATATGATTGGATCTCAAGTGAAACAAATCATTTTTCGTTAGATGAATCGAACTTTGACTATTGCAAAATAATTGATAATTCTGTTGATCGATACCGAATTCTTTTAAGAACTTCTTCAACCATAGTAACTCTTTGCATGCTTCAGTTACTGCAAATAAACTAGCCTCCGTTATCTAAAGAACAACACATTTCTGGAGTTTAGATTGTCATGCAATAGCTCCCCCTGAAAATATAATCAGGTATTCATATGCAGATTTCCTCGAGTCAACATCTCCTGCCATTTATTGGATTATCTTCTCCAAAACACAAATATTGGATTACCTTCTCCAAAACACAAACACATCTTAGAGGTTCCACGTAGATAGCTAATGATCTACTTCACTGCAGCTCAATGATCATTGTTTGGTTTCGATAGAAAACAACTCACAACTTCAACAAAGTGAGCAATGTCTGGCCCCGAACACGTAATGGCGTACATCAAGCATCCAACAACTGAAGCATATGGCACCGTAGCCATCTCATCCGTAGAATGGCTAGAACTCAATCTAAAGTGATTACGAAGAGGACAACTAACCGCGTTAAACTTTTCAATGTTAAATCTTCGAAGTACTTTCTCAATATACTTCTCATGTGACAACCATAACTTCTTCGCATTCATGTCTCTCATGATCTTCATGCCAAAAATTTCCCCCGCTGGTCCCAAGTCTTTCATCACAAAAAACTTACTCAATTTTTGCTTCAAGGCAGCAATCCTCGAACAGTTTTGACCAACAATCAGCATGTCGTATACGTACAACAATAGTACGATAAAATCATATTCAGAAAATGTCTTCATGAAGACACATTGATCTGAAGTAGTCTTCATGTAGCATTGCTCTCCCATGACAGACTCAAACTTCTTATACCACTGTCTCAGTGCTTGTTTCAAGCAATAAAAACT
Source organism: Utricularia reniformis (assembly GCA_009725065.1). NCBI lineage: Eukaryota > Viridiplantae > Streptophyta > Magnoliopsida > Lamiales > Lentibulariaceae > Utricularia > Utricularia reniformis. The sequence goes on from RWGZ01001404.1 coordinate 19,750, forward strand.
CTTATTTAGCTTGCAAACATAATCATCTTTCCACTTCTTCACAAAGCCTTCTAGTTGATGCAAATAGATTTCTTCTTCTAAATCTCCGTATAAAAAGGCAATTTTCACATCCATTTGTTCAACCTTTAGGTTGAAAGATGCTGCTAACCCCAGCACAGTCCGAATAGATGTCATCTTCACAACGGGTGATCATATCTCGTCAAAGTAATCCATTTTCAATGACTGCATCCCTTCACGACAAGTCTTACATGGTTGTGGATTATGATCATCATGTTTAATCCTGAAAACCCATTGATTCCTCAAAGTTTTCTTGTCTTTAGGCAACTTTACCAACTCGAATGTCGCATTCTCATGCAATTACTTAATTTCGTCATTCATGACCTCAATCCATTTATGCTTGAATTCATCATGCAATGCTTTCTCGTAGGATTCTGGTTTTCCCCCATCAGTCAATAACACATATTGATCTGGTGGATATCTCGTAGAGCGTTGTATAACTCTACCGGATCTCGTAGTCCAAATAGAAGAACCAACAGAGACTGGTACTTCATCTTCACCCTCATCAGCATCGTCAACTGAAACATCTTCAGGAACTTTCTACTTGCAATGATGACGCTCAACATTGGAGTATTTGTTTGACTTCCTTTAGCTCTTTCTACGCTTCGCGGGTTTTAAGCATTGTTTATTATTTATTCCCCTATAATTAACAATCATAATATCTGACTACGACGATGATGTCTCTTGAGTCCGTCGTCACATTTCTTCATTCGAAATTCTACTTTTAATTAGTTCAACAGTAATATTACCAAAGCTAGTAAGTGATACATTAAACGACTCCCATGATTCTGATAAGGATATCAGAATAAACAGTGCGTTTAATTCGTCGTCAAGTTTAATACTCATTGTTACGAGTTGAGTCACTATTCAAAATCCCTTGAATATTTTTTCAAGTGATCGGCGATTAAAATACCCTCATGTTACTTTGTCAGAATCAAGTTGTTCAAATAGAACAATTTATTGTAGCAGTTCTTTGAAGCATATAATTCATCAAGTTTCTTCCATACACTTTTCGCTTGGACTTCGTCACAAATGTGATTGTACACATTTTCTTCGACATACTGCCGGATAAAACTACATACTTGTTGATGCTCGAAATTCCAATCAGTATCGAACTTTCCCTCCTGTTTGGATTCGCCGAACATCGGTAAATGCATCTTCGTCACGAACAAAAAATCTTTTATCTTGTTCTTCCACATGTAGTAATTCGATCCATTTAATTTAAGCATATTGTTCGTCTTAACCTCCATATGCCCAATATTAGTTAAGAATTGTGAAAAATAATCAAACTTATTTTCTGATGTGGAAGGTTCACTTAGTGGCAACCACAAAGCATACGATAGGTTGATATCAACACTAAATCTAGCTTCGATACCACTTGTTGGGCGTGCATCGAAAGTTATGAAATAGAGGTATCGACGATGCAAATATGATAAATAAATAGACACCGAAATTTAAAATGGTTCACCCAAAATAGAACTAGTCCACGGATTCCATCAGATAAACTTCCACTATTACTAGAAATACAGAGAGAATATAATTTAGAGAAATATCTAGAGTATGAAACCAAAATAGGCGGTAAAAACAGTGTTTACCTAATACTACGGCTACCCCTCAACTATTTTGATACTCCCCAAATGTTTAGAAAATATTCATAAATATTACACACTTCTGAAAAACCTTCAAAACACACGAATTCAAGAAGAACAATTTTCTTCTTGAATCTCTTCTATCTCACTTTTTCTCTTCCTCTCTTGAATACTCAATTGAGATTGCTGGATTTGTTTAGAATGATCAATTGAAGCTTAAGTGCCATCAATTTATAGGAGTATGGAAAATAGATTTATCCATAGAAATCCTCTTAGTAGTTAACAACATATCTATCAAATATTGATCAAACATTCATATTTCTTTTTTTTATTTATTTTCTTCGTGTGATCCCCACAGCACGTGGAGGGACACTCCCATAAAATACTAATCTATGAAATTTGAATTTTAAATTTGTCAAAATCTAAGAAATGTAAGAACTGTTTTACCAAAAAAATCAAAGTTTGGTGAATTATTTTGTTTTAGAAATAATTTGAGAACTACATTTGCTTAAATTAAGAAATTAAAATTTTGAAGAGTTTAAATACCATTCACCCATGCATATAAGTATTAAATGAATAAAAAGTAATAGATATAAATAATATATTATAAAATATATAAGTAAAACAATAAGTTCATGACAAAATATATGTATATTTCACATGAAACATCAAAACAATTTTTTCATAACAAATGAGTTTTGGATAAAGTAACTTAGTTTAATTGAGAAAAAGTTTATTGATAGCATTTAGTGTGTTCCCTTTTTACCCCCTGAGCGGCCAGATAATATTTTGTATAATGTTATTACAAACAGTGAAATGTCATTCGGAGTCGGACATTCACACTTCATGTCTAGTACGTACCTTTTGGAAGGTTGTGTTTGTAATTTCTCAGTTCACGAGACTTTTGTCGACAAATCATAAGAAAAGCTGAAGAATCTTAAAAACGGACACCTGTGTCGTACTTTTTCGTAGTGTTTGTACAGAGGCAATATGTTAATTAGAGCTATTACCTTATTGGAATAGTTGTTGAATAATATACATTCCATTTATATATGATTCGTTCGTTCGAATAAAAATATGAATATTGTTTAAGTATTATTTTTTGTTCATTTATAATTTGAACGAACATGAACATTTTTTTTGAATAAATTCGAACGTTCGTGAACAAATATATTATGTAAATTAATTTTTATATTAATAGATTATTATAGTATTTAAGTTTAAAAACTTTTACAAAACATTATTATGTTGTTAGAGAGATAGTCTTCTTTTTTGTTTTGTGAAAGCTAATTATTGTTCGGTTCATTTATTTTTTTGTGATTTTATTTATAAAATAACAAAATTTGATTTTTTTGGCGGAGTGCAAAAATAGTAAAAACATCTTTGAACAAATCGTACGAACAATGTTCGAACGAACATGAACATTCACTTAATAATTTAAACAATGTTTGAATATATTTTTACGTTTGAATAAAATATAAACGAATATGAACACAACGAGTTCGGTTTGTTCAGATATAATAAGAGTCATAATCTTCATAAATAGTAATAATCAGACTAACTTGTAATTTTCTCATATTTTTAGTATATTTATAATTACTTGGATAGATATGATTTTAATTGATCAACCTGATATGATTATATAATTTTGTTATTTTTATTATTTGGATTGGTCATACATTTGATTAAATTATCTTAAATCCGATTCAATGAAACCCCAACTTTGTTTATATGTGCAAGGATAGTTTTTGAAACTATTCCATAAATCTATAAAAATAATATTTTTTGGTTTAATTGGATAATTTAAATTAGTTTTCTAAATAAATTTATATTTTAAAATATTCATATATACCAAAAAACACAGGAACTAGCTTTTTGATGGATAAGTATTATTAATTATGAAATACTATTAAATTTCTAGAGTTTGACCGAAATTATAATGATAGTGTGCGTAGATACGATTATAAGAGGAGGAAATCACAATCTAAAAGACTTGATCAAATCAATTAAATGGTACATATTATCTCTTATAATCCAATTTAAATTATTACTCAAATACAACGTGGGACCATTGACATTTCAAAAAATACAAATGTGGATTCATCAATATGAATGATTACTCATGAAATAGCGAACGAAACTTGTGAACGAACTGGACATTATAAGATTGAGTTGCACAAAAACCATAGATTCAAGAGAATTTAGATGATGAAGTGAATAAATGATTTATGAAGAAAAATTGAAATCAGGTTACTGTGGGAGTTTGAGCCTGCGGGGACATGATTGAAGGATAAGTGGAAGAGGAAGAAGAAGATAAGATGAGACTGCTAGTTCAACTGAACCTTATTGTGATTGACACTTTGAATAGTAACAAGGAATGAGAATCTGTCTCCTTCTTCTTCTTCTTCTTCTTCTTCTTTTTTATATCATCAATATGTTACTAGATCCCCCCCCCTATCTTCTGTTCGTTACTTGAGTTGTTTTCCATGTCATCTTCGTCTTCTTCTACCTCTGATCCTTCGTCTGTGTACAATGGCTTTAGTTTTCTTTCAATAAGCTGTAACTTTGATCAGTTTTCCTTTCCCGGGAAGAAGAAAGAATCCGCCATTGTTGATCCTGAAGAAAAGCTCAACGAATCCATGAACGCATTCAGGGAAAAGAAAGCTGGGGACCTTAAGATAAGAGGTCACTGGAAACCAGATGAAGATTCAAAGCTTAAGGAACTTGTCTGGCTATTTGGTCCTCGGAATTGGAACGTTATTGCTGAGAATTTACAGGGAAGATCAGGTAAACTGAATATTTATAAGTAAAAATCTTCTTCATTTCAGTTGTGAATTTTTTAGGGTTCTTTTACTTTGTTGGAATGAAGGTAAAAGTTGCAGACTACGGTGGTTTAATCAGTTGGATCCGAGGATTAACAGAATGGCTTTTACTGAAGAGGAAGAAGAGAAGCTAATGGCTGCTCATGAAATCTACGGTAACAAATGGGCAATGATAGCGACGTTTTTTCCAGGAAGAACGGACAATTCTATAAAGAATCATTGGCATGTAATAATGGCGAGAAGATTCAGACAGCAATGTAAGTCTCGTAAAAAAAGGAACGTTAAAGACTGTGTCTCAATCAAAACAGAGAAATCTCCGGCACCGGCAGCTGTTCCGCCACCATTTATAGATTTCCTTGGAGTTGGTGGATTGTGAAAATAGTGATGGATTAGGATTTCGATTTCAGTTATAGGATTTCTAGTTAAAAAGTACATCTTTTTCATTGCTTTCTGCAACTTTTTCACTTGAGAAGAAACAAGATCAACAATGGCGGTAATGAAACCGATCAATTAAACAAAAAGGGTTCTTTTCAAAACATCAATTTCCACAAGATCAACAAAGAATTAAAGAAACAGATTGATCGGAGATTCCTTCAAGAGATTTCAGACAAAATCCGACCATTTAACAGTGAAGTGACCTTTTGAATGAAACTATACAAGACAACTATTACTATTCATGCATTTCTAGATAAGGGATTCAGACTCACTGGTTTGAGTTTGATCTGTTTCTTCATTTCTCCGATCACCGTTGAGCAAGAAGCTTAACCATACAGTGCTTCGTCTAACGCCCTCACTCTCCCCGCTGACTGTCTTCTTCTCAGCCTCATCTTCATCTACTGGCATCTCATATCTACAAACAGGGCAAGATCCATGAATATTCAACCACTTTTCTACACATTTACCATGAAATCGATGATTGCAAGGCATTTTTGTAGCCTTTTCACCGATTTCCCAATCCTCCAAGCAAATAGCACACTGATCACCACTTTCTGAAACCTCAATAGTTTCCATAGAATCAATAGACGCTTTAGATGCCGGAGGAAGACCACGTTTCTCAGACAACAAGTCATCAAAGAAAGAATCATGACCTGAAAGTGAGTTACTGTTCTCGATCACCACCATCCTCTGTGTAAAAGGATTGATTAGGATGAACCGATAAGGTTGATTCTCGGTCGGCGTATCTTCACCCTCCGATTCTTGCTCCTGTGATGGGTTTTCAAATCTTAAGCCAGCGAAAAAGGGAAATAACAGAGAGGCGTTTCTGTTTCTTGGACTTAGAAGGCTTTCTAACAAGGATTGTAGATCATCAGCGGAGTTTTCAGAAGCCATTACTGGTTAAGATGGAGAAGACAACGGGTAATTAGGGTTCCAATAGAAGGAATTAAGAAGTAAGTTGCTGGTATTTTTATGGAGGTTGCAGGGAAAGAAGTGTGTAGAAAGATCTAGAAACAAGGTGTGAGTCACAGAGAATTATGTTAATCTCCAACGACTAGATATTTTTGTAGCCGGGGATTCAGTGCGTACGCGTGCACAGTACTTGTGGTGAGTGTTCCTCTTCGGTTTTCTTTCTTTATGCTGTTTTCGAATTTGCACTGCAGGTGTTTGATAAATTCCCTCACTGGAAAACCTTTGATTTCTGGTGAATCTCTTCAAATCCAGAGTAGAAATCATGGCAATTCTCTCTGGTTTTGCTTCGTTGAAGTTCCCGCCGATCTTCAGAAATGAGATTTTCCTTCCTCCGCGATATGCGAATACGCGTAAGAACAATTGCTTTTCCCTCTTTCTTTTCTATCAAATCTGCGTTCATAACTGGAATTATTATTCTCCAGATTTGACGATGAAGCGAATGGTAATCGCAGCAAGAGGAGATAGACAACCGGAGAGTGCTAAAACTCTGAACAAGAGAATGCGAAAGAAGGTAAAGAGAACACAATTGTAAAGAAGAAGAAATAAAACCTTGTAATTTTGAATGAGTTGTGCAGTTCAATGGGAAACCAACAAAACCAAGGCTCTCAGTTTTCTGCTCAGAAAAACAGCTCTACGCCATATTAGTAGATGATCAGAACAGGAAGTGTTTGTTCTATGGAAACACTCTACAGAAATCCATACGAGAAGACACTTCTTGCACTACTGCTGTAAGTGCTTCTTGTTAACGCATTATACTTACAAAAGCTGCTTAGAAAGAAAGCTGTTCATCTCAGGAGGCAGCTAAACGTGTTGGTGAAGAGCTTATCAAGACCTGTGTGGAACTCAACATCACTGAAATTTCATCGTATGATCGCAACGGTTTAGCCCGAGGAGAACGATTACAAGCCTTCGAGATCGTCATTGCCCGCCATGGATTTCTTCTTGCCTAACTATGCTCTGTAACTCCTCAACTGTGCTCTGTAAATTCTTTCATATTGCAAAACTGCACTGATATGAAATGAGAAGCTTTCATTTCTCTTTGTGCAGCATAGAAGAGAAGTTCAAAAGCGACAGATTGTTGACAGTTGAAGTCCTGAACTTAAGAGGATTGTTCCATTTCTTTGTCCCATGAGCAGCCCAATTGATCGTCATCTTATCGACGTACAATCCGTCGATGTATTCCATTGTGATTCCTCCGGTCAACTGCTTTACCAATCCGTGGCAACCTGGCCGGTAATCGACCACATCTCCACCAGAGAAGTTTGTCCATCTTTTGAATTTCATATTCACATTATGAAACTTTATATCTCTTAGTTCTCCCCCTTTGAAACCAGACAGGAACACTCCATTCTCTGCTAGGACCGTGATGTTGATGAACTCGATACCGGTAATGAAACCAGCCATGGAATCTTCATCTCTGGGACAACTAGTTATGTAAATCGGCTCGGCTCTACCCCACCAGGACTCATCGTAATACCTGGTTGTGATCTTCATGTTTGAAAATGTAACATCAGTAACATTCCCTCCATCCCGGATCTGCAATCCAAGTCCTCTGTGTGATTCAACAATGGTGATATTATCGAACAATAATCCTCTGAAAAGGTACCAGCTTGCACTCCCAAGTTTAATGGCTGACGACTTTGAACGAATCCAGGAATCCACAGCCGTGAGGTTGTAAACTGGGGCAGTGTTCGTCTTCAAGCAAATGCCATCGTCTCCTGTGTCGATACGGCATCGAGAGATGGCGGTATTATTTGAATCCTCAATGTCTATACCGTCGTTGTTAGGTGTGTTGAAGTCACCGGAGATGGAGATATCTTGAATGGATGTGTTCTCTGAACGGACAATGTGTAAACACCAGTAAGCGGGCTGGTTGAAGGTAACGTTCCAGATCTTTACATTGCTGCAGGCGATGAAACCGATGAGCCGCGGCCGGCACTCGTCGCCTGAGCACGCGCCGGTTTGATTCCAACTCACCATGATATTCTTCCGTGGATCAAATCTCTTCACGAATTTCATCCCCTGGCCATTGATTTCTCCACCGCCGGTGATTCCTGCCATAGTGATATCCTGACCTAACACTGCATACCACTTCTCCCGCTCCGTTGGGTAGTCTTCGAGATGCGGACCTCCGAGGACCGTCGCGGCACTCGATATGTTCAGTATGACGCCGGATCGCAGGTAAACCGTCCTGGTGAGATAATTACCGGCGGGGAAATTGACGTAACATTGAGTTTTATGAATCGCGAATGCATCGGAGCAGTCATCTATTGCTGATTGTATGGCGACGGTGTCGTACTCCCGACCGTCTCCGGTAGCCCCGTAATCGACTACAGAGAGGGAGAAATGATTTGTAGATATGCGATTGGAGAGCGGCGGGGCGACTGAACGGAACGGAAAGAAAACGGCAAGTAGAAGAAGAAGAAGAAGAAGAGGAGATTGGAAGGCGATTGGTTCCATTATCTCTGGTTTTCCGATTAGGACGATGTAAAAACTCAAAGCTGGGAATTTCGCAATTTCTATATAAATTTATTAATTGAATAGCAATATTTTATATTTTGGAATTTATATTTCTTTAATGGAGTATGGAATTAAATATATATTTTAATTTTGCTAATCTTCCTTGAGCATCTTCGTTTTACAGATAAGGGGGAAGTCTGAAGCGTGAAGAGAAGAGAGAGGGAGTGCTGAATGAATTCTCCATGAAAGGGCCCTCTCGATTTTCAGAAACCTGAGTAACACGTTATAGAGCGGGGCATAGGACTGACGTCGCTGTTGAAAAATCAAAAAATTGACTCACATGCCACGAGAAGGGTGTATCTTTGATGCGCCGATCAAATGCCCGCATAGCAAAACCTAATCTGGACGAAAAGGAGGGGATGGATCCGGTGAAGCTCCAATTTCGCTCTCCCCGCCCCGGTTTTCGATCACCGATTGGCAAGTACTCAAAGCCCAGATTAAGATTTTGTTTGTATGCGTTGATCTCTACTCCATTTCTGTTGCTGTTCTGCATTTTCTTATTCTGGGGGAGGGCTCAAGAGAGCAAGAAATATGGCGTTGTTATTGACGGGGGAAGCACTGGAACTCGAATCCATGTGTTTAAGTACGATGTTCGTGATGGGAATTTGGTTCTTGATTTTTCCGACAAAGGTTCGGTGTCGATGAGGGTGAATCCAGGTTTGTCTGCTTATGCAGACAATCCGGAGACTGCTAGCGTCGCGGTTGCTCAGTTAGTGGAATTTGCTGCGAGAAATGTGCCAAGAAATAATTGGGCGGAGACTGAGGTGCGCCTGATGGCAACTGCTGGCATGAGACTATTAAAGAATGATGTTCAAGAGAAGATTTTGGATGTGTGCCGCAGTGTTTTGATGAAATCTGGATTCGTATTTCAGAAAGATTGGGCAACTGTCATTTCAGGTACTTCTTTAACTATCATTTTCATAGTTGGACTCTAGTATTTCTTTTCTGTGGTTGACTTAAACTCCCAGTTCAGTCGTTCTATGAGCTACTGAAGTCTATCTATTCCAGCAATAACTTCTTTCTTAGAATCAAGAAATGAATTAACTTCTTGATGAAAAATGTTGCAGTTTATTTCCATTGATTCTCAGATTCAAATATTTTAGGTGGTTTTTGCGTGATTTAAGTTGTTCTGTCGCCTTTCTTCCCATCTTCGGCTTATTCGGTTCCCATCTTGCTGAGGTTGAGAAAATTTCGTTGCTCTGTGTTCAACTATTCTGAGTTAAAGCCAGTCTTGACTGATAAATCTTTTCCTAATGCTTAGTACTTAAAGTTGCTTTACAAATCTGTCTTCAACTGTTCTTGTAATGTAGGGTCCGATGAGGGTTTGTATGGTTGGGTTGTGGCAAACTATGCACTTGGAACACTTGGATCGGAACCAGCGAAAACAAGTGGGATTATTGAACTTGGCGGTGCTTCAGCCCAGGTTCAAAGAAGTAGTTTCTATATACAGTCCAGCTTCTGTTCATTTTCTCTGTTTTTTTATGTTACCACTTGCTTTTGAATGCAGGTTACGTTTGTCCCAAATGAGTTCATTCCACCAGAGTTTTCTCGGAAAGTTAAATATGGGAATTTTACATATGATTTATATAGTCACAGCTTACTCCATTATGGTCAGGTATTTTGTTTAAAATTCTCCTTTTTAGCTTAATGGTGATATTATGTTATTTGAATACATTGACTATGGTTCTGCTAGAATGTTGCCTTCGAGTTACTGCAAGAATCTCTTGTTTCATCTAGCCAAGAATTAGGTATGTTGCTTAATCTTAACTTCTCTCTCGATTCACGATTTATTCGTCATTGGGGTGTTTTTTTACAATGCATCGTACCTAAATATGTGACCGTCGTTAGTTTATAACCTTGTTTTTTCTCGTAAGCAAGAAGGAGTTATGTTTCATAATGCAGCCAGTGAACCCATTCAGAGTTCGAAACCAATGGATCCTTGCACTCCTCGAGGATATGAGCTCGATAAGGATGCAAACAACCCGTCTCCCGATTTTTCATTCATTATTGATCAATACAAATCTAAACTACAACCAAGTGGGAATTTCTCAGAATGCAGAGTAGCATCATTGAAGTTGCTGCAGAAAAACAAAGGTAATTCAATCTTTGATTTCTTCCTTCATTTTCTTATACCAAATGCACTGTTCTTTATCAAATGCAGATAAGTGCTCATTTTCGACTTGCTCCATCGGTTCGATTTTCATACCTAAACTTCACGGATCATTTCTGGCTACAGAAAACTTTTTCCATACAACAACGGTAATTAAATTGCTGATAATATAACAACATTCCAAGTTAGACTCATCTGAATTATAGACTGCTTGAATGAAATAGTTCTTTAGCTTAGGAGAAAAAGCTCTTCTTTCGGATCTAGTAGTTTCCGGGGAAAAGTATTGTGGCGAGAATTGGTCGAAATTAGCACACAAATACAATTCTCAAGACAAAGAAGAACTTCTCCACTATTGCTTCTCTTCTGCATATATAGTTGCTTTCCTTCATGATAGTCTTGGCATTGCTTTGGATGATTTGAGGTTCGAATATTCATTAACGGAACATGTATCTCGATCTATCCTAAATCAATGTTTCTTCGTAGGATTCGATACGTAAACCAAGTGAACAACATCCCTCTTGATTGGGCACTTGGAGCGTTCATTCTAGAGAATGATGATCAAGATATGAAAGATGAGGTATCGAAGCATGAATCTTCTCAGGTAGTCGTTATTTCGTGTGCGATCTTCGTATTTGCAGGGGTATTGTGGTTTGTGTTAAAATGGAGAAAGCCCCATGTGAAAACAATCTATGATCTTGAGAAAGGCAAGTATATAGTCACACATGTGAACCCATAAACCCATTTAGTTCAATCTTTTGGTTTCTCTCCTTTAACCACAAATCTATTGTTCAAACAAAATCACAAATGTGAACAAAAAGTCTAAAATGAAAAATAGTGGATTTTTTTGGTTTAGCATTTAAAACTGATTCACAAAATTATTATTTTTGTTATGTGTGCAATATCATCAATTTGGATGTTGTGAAGTTTAGTATGATACAATTATCATGAATTTTTAAATATATTTGATAAAATTATGATATATTTATATAGAAATATCAATATATATATGAAAATAATAAACATAATAAAAATTAATTATTTCTTAAATCACAATGATAACATATGTGGTTTTGGTAGATGATTAAATTATGATTTTTTAACGTAATTTATTTTTATTTTATGTACATTTAAAAATAATGATTTGAATATTTCAGAGCATATTATCCATGTTTTAGTTGGGAACTAAAATATTAGTGTTATTTCAGAGCCTTTAAAACCTTTAAAGTTATTCAATATCAAATGCAATTCTTCTTCGTATACAAATCTTTGTTACATTCTACACAAATATAGCGTATAAAATGAAAAAAAACAAGACTTGTATAACAATGTTTACCCGATTTTAGATTTCCACCTAAATGATGCTCTCATTTACGTTTTGTTTTCACCACATTAATTTAGCACCATCCTAGATAAAACGAATTCTTTTCAAATCCGATGTTGAGAGAAATATCTTGATCTGTGTCCAATGCAATCAATACAAAGGTTTGGCTTTTACTCATAAAGCAAGAGGCACGTACAGGATCTCATCCTATTCACAATCAAATTTGATGCCATTCACAAGGATAAATAATGCACTTCATATTCTCATAACTTTCTACACGTTTTTTTTGACGTCCTTCTATTCTTTAACCTCATCATATAAAACCAAATAACTTTCATTCACATCCACATATGAGTCAATAACGATACCAAACACGTGATGAATACCTCCAATCTAGGGACCCTTTAAGTTCTTTGTAAATCATTGGTTCTCAATCTGTTACGTGTCTTGCATTGTTGCTCTGCATTCACAATCCAAAACAGAAAAGAATCAAAAGCAATGAAATCGACACTAATATAATCCAAAAACACTGATTTCCAACTTGGCATCATTGCTTTAAAATTAAGGAAAGGACAAAAGAGAATGGTTTTCATACAATAAAACTTACATCAGATGAGTTGTTCCCATGTGAAATGTTGTATAAGCCAATAAGAACATGTATCATTTCTGCTATATGAATACCTCTCAATAGTGTCAAATTTCATGTGATCAATGTCTAAGCTTGTTATTTCAATGGCTTCTTCATCACCCAAAGCAGATGCAGATGGTGAAAAAATTGAAAGCAATGTGCTTTCTCTAGGCTCAAATGTTAACAAAATGGCTCAAATACATCTGGATTCTCATATTAAGAACACGGCGGAAGATATCGAAATCGATGTTTTTGATGCGGAGAAGTACTTCAAAGAGGAGATGAATGCTAGTCCTTATCCTGAAATTGGACTAAAGAAAGTGCTGTTTCATGATCTGAATGAAACTAATGATCGTTATGAAGCTTTGGAGAACAAACAACAGCGTCAAGTTGCGGCTATGGGGATTATTAACTCAGGATCTAGTAGCAACAGACGTGGCTCTTTTCTTGCTTCAATCTGTTGCAAGATTACTTGCAATGATAACAACTCAGTTGCCATTAATGATTATGTAGCTGATAACTATATCAAAAGATCAGAACTTGGACCAGTTATACACCACGCTGAGAAAACACATAATTTTCTCAACTCCTGCAACTATTTTAGTCTTCCCCTTATGAACCCACAATCTGGAGATAAAGTACTGAGTGAAGCTGCTAGAACTAGACCACAGAAGCTTTGGTCTTTAATGCTGGAAAATGGGATGAATAGTAATAATACCACTGCAGCAAGACCTGTAAAGGGAAATGAAGACATTAGAAATACTCAAGTGATACGTAAAGAGAACGAGAGTGATGCAAGTTCTGAGCTTTTTGAGATTGAGAGTGTATGGAAAGAGAACCCTTTTCGTTACCAGCCTAAATCTGAGGGTTTTCACGGTGGGATGACACCGAGGATATGTTATTCTCCAAGTGAAGCAAGTATAGATTGGAGTGTTAATACAGCTAGTGCTGCGGACTTCTCAGTGATGTCAAATTCAGAGGAAGTGGGATCAACATCAACGTCAACAGTGAGACGCCCGGTCGTGAAATTCAAGAGCATTTCAGGAGCTCCAAAGCTTCGTCCAAGGATTCTATCAGGCTGTAGTAGCCAAAAGGCAGTTGGGGTTGTTGAAGATGAACAGAGAGTACTGACCAGAGAAATCCCGACAGAAGAAACCAGCAAATCAAAGCGGAGAACAATAACCTGAACATTTTTCATTTCGTGTGTGTGTATGCAAGAAACAGAGATGTATCAAACCAGATAATAATCATGTATTGGAGTCGTCTTCTCCAAATCATTCAGCGATCATAATGCAATGTATTAAGGAATCTTAATTCATATAGCAGTTGATATTCAGGTCATAAAGCAAGAAGAAAGAAAAAAACTCTTATTTCACAAGCGCCGCAAACGAGGTATCTGAATCTAAATGTTAGGCTGCTATTTTACGTTCTAGTATAAAGCAATGACATTTCAATACGCCGAAAAAAGATGTGAACTATAAAGCAATGACATTTCAAGCACAATCTATCAGTCTTCATTGTATTCTTTAGAAGGTTGTGCTTCAAGACCGCCATTGACGACGGCTTAGCTTACTTCATCGACCTGTAGAAAAATGCCCAATTTCAATTTCAAACCTTAATGGGCCTACATTCCACCTGCCCTAACATCGAGTACCTCATTGGCTATAATTGGGCCATAACTCCTTTACGGCCCATTATTCAAATTTAATAAAATCTAATTCATTTTAGGTTCCCACTTTAATACTTTAATTTCATTTAAAAGTAACACTATATTACAACCGAAATTTTTGTCATATAAGTTCCAAAATAAGATCATTGGAGTATTTCTTAACTCTATAGTTTTGTCGGATTTGAACCCTAAAACTATTTTTAAAATAATAATATAATTCTTTTAATTGTCATAATATATATTGTATGCACATACTACATCGACCGTGAAAACTTCATTAATAAGAAACATTTATATTTATTTTTTATATAGTTGGAAAATTGGCCATTTAAAGCATATGTCTTTTTTATATGAAACAAAGAAAAACTAGTCCTTGTGGATAAAAAGTGATAAATGTACACTCAACATTACAAATTTGTAAATGTTATTTTTCTAATATGAGATATTTATCCCCAATTATAGGGTTTTGATAATTTATATTTCACAAAAACCTTAAATTTGATAATAAAATAATAAAATATGAAAATTAAAATCACCATTTATAGTTCCTTTCATCTGATTGGGTCCCATATTCACTTCAATCCCTAACACTGTCACTTAATAGATAGACTGATAAAGAGAAACGCACGTGAGAGACTGAATCATCACCCGCGCCTGTCGTGTCCTTCCACAATATAAATAAAGTTTATTCACACTATATTATTTTATATAATAGACCAAATTTAATATTATTAATGAAATTTATAAATAATTGATGGGTAAATTTACAATTAACTCATTTTCAGTTTATAAATAAATAAAAGATATGGTCTCATATATACACAAAATTTATTCTCCTCAATATGTTTTTTCTATTGTGTTCTCTTATAAATAACTATATTTGGGATATATATTGAATTATTAACATTAAGGTGTCAATTATGCGAGTCGTATAGCGTTAATACTAAATTAAACACAATCCAAAAAAATTAGTTAAACCAAACCCAATACTTTTTTCGCAAACCAAACCACATATTTAAAATTTTTAAAAATAAATACAGTTTCATAATATATAATTTTAAGTTTAAATATAAATATAAATCAAACCAAACCAAATAAAAATTTCATAATTATTTTAATATGTTAAAATATTATAAATACTTTTAAAAAAATTTAAAAAGATGCTCCATAACTGTAAATTAAACTTAGAATGTGATATATAATGAATAATTAGATTTTTACATGTAGAATGCTATTTGATAATAAGAATTGAAATGTTAATATATTAAAACATTGATTCAATAATGCATATCATCATATAATTAATAATATATACTCAAATAAATTGATAAACAAAAAAAAATAAGTTGCATAAACATTAGCGATTGAACAAAAATAACGTTGTATAAATAACACACAAAATTAAACAATAATATTGTATAGTAAAAACGTCGATATAAAAATATGATAAAATTATGTGATGTATAAATTTGAAAATAAATTAGTGATAAGAATGATAAATAGATAAACACTATATGTACAATTTAATATTATATATTATATAATATTCATATTATTCGTGTCAATACAAAATCCAAATAACTAAAGCCAAACACATCTAAAAATATATGTTTCAATTTATCTAATTCAAAAATCACCAAAATCCAAAATGGTTCCAATAGACCCATAAAAATGGGCGGGTCGTGTTTAGGTTTCGGATTAATCACCATATTGACACTCCTAATTAACATATACACCTATGACCTAACCATTGAGAATTGCATACTACTAATGTGAACCGATATTGGAACCACCCGATCAAGCGAACCCAAAGTGGTACACCGGTTTTACTGTTTTCGAGACACATTTGTAAATCGTTTGACGATCATATATAAACTCACTGATTATAGACTAAACGGGAAAGATTTAATTTTCACATAGTGACTTACTGCAGTGAACTTTTATACTCTACATTATTTTATTTTATTTGAATTTATTTAAAAATAATGAAAACAAAAAAGATGAAGAATTTGCCCTAGCCCACATATGCCACAATTCCACTCATTATGTTTGTTGCTTAAAGCTTGAAGTCACTCACTTCCTCTTATCTTCTCTTTTTTTTCTCTCATCAAAATAATTGAACTTGTCCTTTTCAATTTTCATTGTCAAATGAAAAATCCAATTAAAAATTATAAATGATATATTTTACTAAATGTATAATTATAAATTTCGATGAAGATAATGATACATTTCGTTCAATTTGAAAATAGGTATAAGTTTGTAATCATCATATTGTTCTTTTCAAAATTACATTAATGAAAGAACTCATTTCATATCACAATTGAAAATCGCAATAACCTTGCGGTCATTGTATTGAACCTTATCGTTTGTGGGTTATTGTGAAATTATAATGACGTAGTTGCATCGTGTTGTTACATGTCTCGCGTAAGATGTGAAACTCAAATATTTTAGTTTATAAGAATAATGGTATCATTAGTAATTTATTATCTTAACAAAAAACATTCATGAAGTCGAAACCCAAAATAATATGGCAATCCTAGATCGAACTCAAGGAATACAATTAGATTTATAAAGTTGAATCAATTTATTGTAAGGAGTGTTCGGATTTAATGCATAAGAAAAAATAAATTATCCGTAAAAAAATCTTTTAAATATGTGACTTCTTTCTCTTAATATCCCATTTGTTCATGTTTTTCTATGGTAATTTCAGCTATGCTCTATAACTCCAACATGCTATTGGAGTTGGTTCGCTAAAAAAATCCTAATGTTATTAATTTCAATTGGAAAGCACAAAATGTGAGATGAGAATTTAGGGAAAATATTGATTTTTTTATAATTATCACCTAATGTCTCGTTCGTTCACGAATTTCGATCAAATCTATAATTTCAACAATTACCTAGTAGACTACAACCCTAATTAGTAATTGATTTAATACAAATTTTTAAAATGTGATTTAATTGCGTTATGAAACAAAAACCCTACAAAATTCAAGACAAGAAAGTAGAAACCAGACCCACTAGTGATTGGGAGGTAGAAGAAGCTTTCATTTATATATATAGAGAGAGAGATGAAGTAAACCTAAACCCCACAAAAATATAGTGATCATGGATGAAGGCAATGGAGATTTTAAGCAAAGGTCCCATTTTTCATTACAATTGTTGGAGAATAAGGATCATGGAGAAGGTAGTTCTAGTTCAAGTTCAAGGTCAAGGTCAAGGTCAAGCCACAATCTTTCTGTTTGTAAATCTTCAAATGATCAAGAACAAGCGAATAAGAAGCAGCCCCCGAAGAGAGCTTCAACTAAGGATCGTCATACTAAGGTAGATGGCCGTGGACGGCGGATCCGGATGCCTGCAACTTGTGCTGCGAGGGTTTTTCAGCTTACTAAGGAATTGGGTCATAAATCTGATGGTGAAACGATTGAATGGCTGTTGCAGCAGGCGGAGCCGGCGGTGATTGCTGCTACTGGAACCGGAACTATTCCGGCGAATTTTACATCGTTGAATATTTCTGTGAGGAATTCAGGAACGACGGTGTCAGCTCCGTCGCATTTCTGGTCTAATAGTTATTTTAGTCCAAGTTTTGGGACAACCCAGATTAGGAATTTGACTGATTTATGGGAGAAAAGTAATGATGATTCATTACAAAGAAGGGTTTCATTTCCTGGAAATTCGATGAATTTTTATAGTGGGAATCCTCCTATGCTTCAATCTAAGCAAGAATTGCCAAACACAGGGCTTGAAATTGCAGCAGCTACGGCGGAGGGAGAGATCACTTTAGGGCGGCGAAGGTCGCCGGTGGAAGATCTCCAATCTCAGATGGGGAACTATATGCTTCAGTCATCTACCGTTCCGAATATCGGCGGTGAATCTTTGTTATCTTACCCGAGTATGTATAGAGCAACTCCGGTAGCTAGCGGCGGGTTTCATTTAATGAATTTTCCTCCGACAATGTCCATCTTCCAGCAACAACACGGCGGCGAGACGGTGGTTGACGGTCATTTAGGTTTGCTTTCTGCTTTAAATGCCTTCAAATCCAATGGCAACAACCAGGGATCTGAAGCTCAGGCAAGCAGCCCTGATGGCAGAGACAACTAACGAAGTAATTACCGCTACTCTCATCTCAGTGTTTTTTAATGTGTGCTTCTTCTTCCTCTTCTTACACCCTATGATTTACTAGGGTTTACCGAATTCTGTGCAATTTCAATCTGATTTCATCACTTCCTGCATCAAAATTAGTGAGCTTAACCTTAACAACAACAAGAGAAACAACAACAAAAATCAGATTAGTACACAGAGACATAGATGAATAATTGTGGGCTCTGTCTAGTTAAATTTACGTCAGTTTTGAAATAAAGATTCAGAAATGGAGCCCGCAATGTTTCTTATTTTAATGTTTAAAAAAACTGTCCTTTTATCCAAGTTTAATCCTTTTCATCAGGTGAGCATAAACTCTGGAGCCTAAATATTTACCTAGATCTGAAAAAATTTACTCAGTCCTTTCCATACAAGGTGGCAGCAAGTGTACCATCAGATACCTGACCCACTGACCACTCAATCATGGCCGTCCATTCATTGCATTGTCGTCTTTCCTGCAAAAATAATATCAATCTTCAAACAAACATCCACAGTGGTACATTTTTACCTCTCTTGTTTTGTGTTTCCAACTTATTTTCTATGATTTCAACTGTTCATCTTCGTGGGAAGGCAAACATTTGGAGTTTTTGATACTTTTGTCTCTTCTTCCCCCTTCCTTGTTGTAGTTGTGCAACAACTCAATCTTCTTTTTTAGAATTGGATGGAGCTTGTTCTTTACACCATTTTGTGCTACAATTGTGAAGTCCCTAAGAACCTGCTATAACTTGTCAGAAGGATGGGATTTTTCATTCTTAGTTTGAGGATTGGTCCAGATTGCAGATTAAAAAAATGGGAAGAAACAGTCACATATACGCTTTACAGAGGTAATATCTCGTTTAGATTCTCATGTTTAAACAAGTGAATCTACAGTGAAAAAGTATATCATATCACAATACCAATCAGTTCATTTCCCAGATATATGCAAGAAGATGCTAAGCCCAAGGCTTCTTAATCTCTGATATTCATATTTGTTGCATATCAAAAGCTCTTCAATTTCAAATGGATATATATAAAGTCATTGGTGCTATAAATATGTACCTTGGAAAGAGATTTGATGTCATCAAGGCCAGAAAGGCTGAACTTTGAGCCATCAGTTCATCATGCTCCTGCATTAACACTTCTAGCTTCTACTTCAAGTAAAACGCTCTTGATATGCCATGGTTTTTCAGCTTTCTTGTTTTAATTCTGCTCGGCTAATGTAACAGTTTCATGTTGGCTGTAGAGAAAGTAGTGAAGGGTTGTTTGGATGCAAGAATTCACAAAGCTGCATCATTGCATTCATCCACAAACAAGAATAGCTATACTGAATCATAAACCAATCATTGAACCCTGAACTGGTAGTTTCAAACGACAGACGACAAATATACAGATTATGAAGCTTTCTAACAATACAAACAGAGGAATTTTGCTTATCTTAGAGGATTTGTGAGCGTTCAAATTTGTAGCACATTGCTCTCTGATACAATGTACGTTCAAATCAGGTAGTGATAAATGCTGAAGTAGCAGGCCAATACATGAGCCATTTTGATGATTAACAAAATCTCTTCTTATCAATTATCTGTTATGTTCTTAAATTATGTTTAGGACACTATGTAGTGCTTCTATGTATTTAAAAAACTTGCTTAATTTGCATAAGTTTAAGCCATATGTATGTTGAGTGTTGTGATAATGAAATTGTCGAAAATCTCCATTGAATGTGTTCTTACACTTCACAACAACTTTTCTCCCAAAACTTGAATGCTAAACATTCAGTATAATATACCCCATAACCATAAGTGAATTTGTCTCTTTGAAGTTCAATTCTTGTCTAACAAATTGGTATCTAAGCATGCAAGGAGCAAGTTCTAGTGGTGGTCCTAGATTCGACGGTATAAATTTTCATACTTGGGCTAGGCAAATGGAGATCTACCTCCGATCCCAAGACCTATGGCTGTATGTAGAACTGGGAGAAGCGGATCTGCCACCCAACCCAAACTCTTCTCTTATTTATTTGAACAAACTATATGCTGAAGAAGTGGAAAGAATGTACAAATCTCTTGCTACTCTTCAGGCATGTCTTGAGAAGATTGTGTTGAGTAGAGTTCTGGCATGTGAATATGCAAAAGAGCTGTGGGAAACCATGATAGCTATATATCAGGGAAATGAGAAAACCAATAGCGTAAAGGTGAGAGCCTTGCACAGAGAAATCTACAGAATGTCAATGAATGCAGATGAAAGTGTATCAAGTTATGTTGATCACATAATGGTGTTGGTCTCTAAAGTTCGTTTACTTGGAGGCCAATATGACGAGGTAAAAGTTATGGAGAAAGTTACTGAATCGTTACCAGAGAAATATAATATGAAAATTTCGTCCATTGAATCCATCTATGGTGACTTTACAACTCAACTAACAGCAAATGAACTGGTTGATTCTTTACTTTCTCTGGAACTAAAGTGGACATCCAGATCCAAGAGTAAGAAGCTAACATTTGGAATCAAACCTGATGATACAGCTATGATGGCCAACAGACTCAAAACATTCGCATCCAAGAAATTTCCTCCATGTCGCTATTGCAAGAAAACAAATCACAAAGAAAATGACTGTTTCTTCCATCCAAGTGCATTTTGTGATGTGTGCAAAATCCATGGCCATGTGTCCAAAGTCTGTAATAATTGAGAAAAGGCTCAGGTCACGTAGGAACAACAAGAAGAAGAGGATGAGGATGAACTTGAAGTCGTGGACACTGCTCTAGTAGCTCAAACACGTTACAAATGTGTTCTAACTCTAGTGAATAAGAATCAGTGTCTAACAGCCCAAACCATCAATAATTTATGGATGTTGGATAGTGGTTGCTCAAATCATATGACTGGAAACAAGAATTTATTTACCAAACTCACACAAGTGGCTGGCGGAGGTGTAGAGATTGGTGACAAGCGACTGCTCTCTATCTGTGGCAAAGGTTCCATCAAGCTGGAAAAAATAGAACTAGAAAGTGTTCTCTACGTTACGGATCTTACAATCTACTGAGCATTGGACAACTGGTAAAATCAGGATTCAAATTATCTTTCTACAATAATTGTTGTGAAGTTTTCCTTCCAAGTGGTCAGCAACTTTTCATAGTATGTATGACTCAAAATTGCTTCTATTACCCATCAATGAACACCCCTATGGTATGCCTAACAGTAGCCGAAACAACATCTCTTCTATGGCATCAAAGGACAGGACACATAAGCTCTTCAAGACTTTCAAGCTTAGCTAAAGTTCCCTTAGCTCAGAATATTCCTGAGTTAGTGCACATTTCCGATATGTGTGAAATTTGCTATCGTGGAAAGATGTCCAAGAAGCCATTTCCCACTGGTGTCTCGTGGAGGGCAACTGAGAAGATACAACTCATACATTCGGACTTGTGTGGTCCCATGTCAGTAGCTTCACTTAGTGGTTGTCTCTATTATATGACTTTGATCGATGACATGAGTCGTTATTGTTGGCGCTATTTTCTTATTAACAAAAGCGATGCATTTGAAGTGTTTCAGTTGTTCAAATCAACTCAAGAAAAACAACTTGGAGCAGTGATCAAAACATTAAGAACGAATAATGGAACCGAATATAAGTATGGTGCATTTTAGTCATTCTTGGATCTTCATGGAATAAAAACATCAGTTCACTGTTCCATTTAATCCACAACAAAATGGAATCGCTAAGAGAAAAAATCGCACCATCCTCAATATGGCAGATGTCTTCTCCTTCAAAAGAAGCTTTCCAAAAATCTGTGGGCAGAGGCAATCAATACGTGCTACTTGCAAAACCGACTTCCAACCAAGGCTTTAAAAGAAAAGACTCCCTTTGAAGCTTTACACAACATCAAACTATCTCTGAAGAACTTGAGAGTTTTTGGCAGCGTTTGCTATACTCACATACTCTACCAAAGGAGAGACAAATTGGGAGACAAAGCGGAAATAGACATTTTTGTTGGATATGGTGCAAGTTGCAAAGGTTTTCGTGTATTAAATCTTGAAATACTAAAGGAATATGTAAGCATATGCATGGAAATTGATGAAAACAAGAATTGGAATTGGGAGACTAGAGTTTCAGAATCTGAACCTATGATCAGTCCCTCGGAAGATATGTTCAGCTTAATAGAAGTCATGGAAGATGGAGACTCTTCAAGGCATGTTGACCCTATAGAGTCAGAAGAAGAACCTGATATGCAGAAAACAAGAAGTTTGCAACAAATTTACAACAGCTGCATTGCCACGGTTGAACCTGAGTCAATTGAAGCTGCACTTGAAAATGAACTCTGGAAAGCATAAATGGAAGCAGAATTCTCAATTATCCAAAAGAATCAAACATGAGAACATGTTAACAGACCATCTGACCGCGATGTAATAGGGACCAAATGGATATGCCGAACCAAGCTAAATCCTGACGGCAGCATAAACAAACTGAAATCGCGAATGGTTGTGAAAGAGTACTCTCAAATTGAAGGAATTGATTTCACTGAAACTTTTGCTTCAGTGGCTCGTTTTGACACAATCAAAGCTCTTATAGCAACTGCTGCTCATTTAGGATGGCAAATTTTTCAGATGGCTGTAAAGTCGGCATTTTTGAACGATGATCTACAAGAAACGATCTATATTGAGCAACCTGCTGGTTTCAAGCTCCCAAATTCTGAAAATCAAGTTTACAGACTTCGTAAAGCGCTATACGGACTCAAGCAAGCACCAAGAGTATGGTATTCAAAACTTGACAAACATTTAGAGCTCCTAAATTTCACAAAAAATCCCACAAAAGCCACTCTCTATACTAAAGGTGTTGCTGATTCTGTCACCGTGGTGGCCGTGTATGTAGATTTATTAATTCTTGGAAATGATCCTCATGAGATACAGTGGTTCCAATAGAGTCTGAATAACATTTTCGAAATGAACGACTTAGAAAAGGCCTCTTATTTCCTTGGAATGCAATTGACACAAGCTGATAACGGTATGTTTCTTTGCCAATCCAAATATGCCTCTGATTTACTTAGCAGATTTGGAGTAGTTGAGGAATGTGTTGTGCCAATGATTGTTGGAACAAAACTCTATCTCAAAGATGGGACACCAATGGCATGTGAGAAACTATACAGGAAAATAATTGGATCTCTTATGTACCTTTCAATATCACGCCCATACATAATCTATACAGTGAGTCTTTTGTCTATTTTTATGCATGAACCAACCGTTACACACTTAAATGCAGCCTTAAAACTTATGGGAATATTAAGTCTACTATTAATTGGGGAATCTGGTTTCAAAAAAATATGAACATGAGACTCTTTGGCTTTACTGATTCTTATTATGGTGGGAGTCTAGATTATTCGAAAAGTACAAGTAGTTATTCGTTCTCTTTCGGCATCAGTGTGTTCTGCTGGAATTAAAAAAAACAGAGTTGTGTGGCTCAGTCATCAGTGGAGGCTGAATATATGGCTGCATCAATGGCTTCCAACCAGGCCCTCTGGTTGCGACAATTACTTAGTGATATAGGTATGGAACAAAAGGAAGCCACTATGATCATGTGTGACAATTAGTCCACAGTATCTATGATTAAAAATCATGTTTTCTATGGAAGATATAAGCATATTAAAATCAAATATCATGTTGTTTGAGAGGCTGAAAAGAATGAAGATGTAAAGTTTCTAGGTTGCACCAGTGATGAACAATTAGCTGACATATTTACCAAGTGTCTTCCGAATGTCAGGTTTCAACAATTGCGAATGAAGCTAGGAATGACTGAAGGTGTTACCATCAGGGGGAATGATAAATGCTGAAGTAGCAAGGGAATACATTGTTAAGTGTGGAGATCGGTATTGGTATCGATCGGTGACACTTGGATGACGATCGGCAATGTGGTCGATCGGGGTACACATGGAAGACGGGATGGTCGGTATTGGTACCGATCGGTCGAGGACCGAAGTACGCAATACCGAATGTAACAAAGAGGACCGAAGCAATCGGTAGAGGACCGATGGCACGTGACCCGAAGATATGAGATGGAGGCAATCGGTCGAGGACCGAACTGAGATATGGTGGGGCTCATTAGTCAAAGATATCGGCAGTTATGGAAAGAGATATTGAATGAAATAATATCATATCAAATCAGTATATATGGACGCATATATATGATTTGATTATGGATAATCATATATGGAGATATGATCAAATATTATGAATATTTGTTTATTACCTTAATATCTCAACCACCTCATCTATATAAAGGGGTCTTAGGGTTCATTGTTATGTACTTCAATACTCTTGTATTCCGAGTTTTCCTCTTCNGCTATAAATATGTACCTTGGAAAGAGATTTGATGTCATCAAGGCCAGAAAGGCTGAACTTTGAGCCATCAGTTCATCATGCTCCTGCATTAACACTTCTAGCTTCTACTTCAAGCAAAACGCTCTTGATATGCCATGGTTTTTCAGCTTTCTTGTTTTAATTCTGCTCGGCTAATGTAACAGTTTCATGTTGGCTGTAGAGAAAGTAGTGAAGGGTTGTTTGGATGCAAAAATTCACAAAGCTGCATCATTGCATTCATCCACAAACAAAAATAGCTATACTGAATCAAAAACCAATCATTGAACCCTGAACTGGTAGTATCAAACGAGAGACGACAAATATACAGATTATGAAGCTTTCTAACAATACAAACAGAGGAATTTTGCTTATCTTAGAGGATTTGTGAGCGTTCAAATTTGTAGCACATTGCTCTCTGATACAATGTACGTTCAAATCAGGTAGTGATAAATGCTGAAGTAGCAGGCCAATACATGAGCCATTTTGATGATTAACAAAATCTCTTCTTATCAATTATCTGTTATGTTCTTAAATTATGTTTAGGACACTATGTAGTGCTTCTATGTATTTAAAAAACTTGCTTAATTTGCATAAGTTTAAGCCATATGTATGTTGAGTGTTGTGATAATGAAATTGTCGAAAATCTCCATTGAATGTGTTCTTACACTTCACAACAACTTTTCTCCCAAAACTTGAATGCTAAACATTCAGTATAATATACCCCATAACCATAAGTGAATTTGTCTCTTTGAAGTTCAATTCTTGTCTAACAAATTGGTATCTAAGCATGCAAGGAGCAAGTTCTAGTGGTGGTCCTAGATTCGACGGTATAAATTTTCATACTTGGGCTAGGCAAATGGAGATCTACCTCCGATCCCAAGACCTATGGCTGTATGTAGAACTGGGAGAAGCGGATCTGCCACCCAACCCAAACTCTTCTCTTATTTATTTGAACAAACTATATGCTGAAGAAGTGGAAAGAATGTACAAAGCTCTTGCTACTCTTCAGACATATCTTGAGAAGATTGTGTTGAGTAGAGTTCTGGCATGTGAATATGCAAAAGAGCTGTGGGAAACCATGATAGCTATATATCAGGGAAATGAGAAAACCAATGGCGTAAAGGTGAGAGCCTTGCGCAGAGAAATCGACAGAATGTCAATGAATGCAGATGAAAGTGTATCAGGTTATGTTGATCACATAATGGTGTTGGTCTCTGAAGTTCGTTTACTTGGAGGCCAATATGACGAGGTAAAAGTTATGGAGAAAGTTACTGAATCTTTACAAGAGAAATATGATATGAAAATTTCGTCCCTTGAATCCATCCATGGTGACCTTACAACTCAACTAGCATCAAATGAATTGACTGATTCTTTACTTTCTCTGGAACTAAAGTGGACATATAGATCCAAGAGTAAGAAGCTAACATTTGGAATCAAACCTGATGATGCAGCTATGATGGCCAACAGACTCAAAACATTCGCATCCAAGAAATTTCCTCCATGTCGTTATTGCAAGAAAACAAATCACAAAGAAAATGACCGCTTCTTCCATCCAAGTGCATTTTGTGATGTGTGCAAAAGCCATGGCCATGTGTCTAAAGTCTGTAATAATCGAGAAAAGGCTCAGGTCACGTAGGAACAAGAAGAAGAAGAAGATGAGGATGAACTTGAAGTCGTGGACACTGCTCTAGTAGCTTACACACGTTACAAATGTGATGTAACTCTAATGAATGAAAATCAGTGTCTAACAGCCCAAACCACCAACAATTTATGGATGTTGGACAGTAGTTGTTCAAATCATATGACTGGAAACAAAAATTTATTTACCAAACTCACACAAGTGACTGGCGGAGGTGTCGAGATTGGTGACAAGCGGCTGCTCTCTGTCCATGGCAAAGGTTCCATCAAGCTGGGAATGATCATTTTGCGTTAAAGAGAAAATCATAACTTGTTCTGAGAATCTAATATAAAATGAGAATAAAAAAATTTGGATGTTATGTATACGAATCCAAAATGTATTTTAAGAATGACAACATATTGTGATAATGCAATCAGAATAGACATGCCATAGATGTGATTCGAACTAAATATTTTAAAAAATGAACGTTTGATATATACTTTATCATAAAAGTTTCCATTTTTGATTTTAAATCATTTAAAAATCTGTAATAAATCATTTAAAATATTTCATGTTTAAAAGTAATTTTAACAAAATTGATTATCATATCCAATCATTTTTCAAAATATTGATGGTATAATTTTATCTGCAAGTTTAAAATATTATACAAATAATACTCCAAAATTTAAATTATATATAAACATCCGAAATTTAAAATTATTTAAGTTACCATCCAATATATAATAACGATTTTGCACTCATTTTTCCTGAAATAATAAATTAATGTATAATTTGTAGTTTTTACTTTTTATAAATTTAAAAAATCAAATACAAATACTATGTAGTAATTAANACAACTCATATATTCGGACTTGTGTGGTCCCATGTCAGTAGCTTCACTTAGTGGTTGTCTCTATTATATGACTTTGATCGATGACATGAGTCGTTATTGTTGGCGCTATTTTCTTGCTAACAAAAGCGATGCATTTGAAGTGTTTCAGTTGTTCAAATCAACTCAAGAAAAACAACTTGGAGCAGTGATCAAAACATTAAGAACGAATAATGGAACCGAATATAAGTATGGTGCATTTCAGTCATTCTTGGATCTTCATGGAATAAAAACATCATTTCACTGTTCCATTTAATCCACAACAAAATGGAATCGCTAAGAGAAAAAATCGCACCATCCTCAATATGGCCAGATGTCTTCTCCTTCAAAGAAGCTTCCCAAAAATCTGTGGGCAGAGGCAATCAATACGTGCTACTTGCAAAACCGACTTCCAACCAAGGCTTTAAAAGAAAAGACTCCCTTTGAAGCTTTACACAACATCAAACTATCTCTGAAGAACTTGAGAGTTTTTGGCAGCGTTTGCTATACTCACATACTCTACGAAAAGAGAGACAAATTGGGAGACAAAGCAGAAATAGACATTTTTGTTGGATATGGTGCAAGTTGCAAAGGTTTTCGTGTATTAAATCTTGAAACACTAAAGGAATATGTAAGCATAAGCATGGAAATTGATGAAAACAAGAATTGGAATTGGGAGACTAGAGTTTCAGAATATGAACCTATGATCAGTCCCTCAGAAGATATGTTCAGCTTAATAGAAGTCATGGAAGATGGAGACTCTTCAAGGCATGTTGACCCTATAGAGTCAGAAGAAGAACATGATATGCAGAAAACCAGAAGTTTGCAACAAATTTACAACAGCTGCATTGCCACGGTTGAACCTGAGTCAATTGAAGATGCACTTGAAAATGAACTCTGGAAAGCATCAATGGAAGCAGAATTCTCAATTATCCAAAAGAATCAAACATGGGAACATGTTAACAGACCATCTGACCGCGATGTAATAGAGACCAAATGGATATTCCGAACCAAGCTAAATCCTGATGGCAGCATAAACAAACTGAAAACACGACTGGTTGTGAAAGAGTACTCTCAAATTGAAGGAATTGATTTCACTGAAACTTTTGCTTCAGTGGCTCGTTTTGACACAATCAAAGCTCTTATAGCAACTGCTGCTCATTTAGGATGACAAATTTTTCAGATGGCTGTAAAGTCGGCATTTTTGAACGGTGATCTACAAGAAATGATCTATATTGAGCAGCTTGCTGGTTTCAAGCTCCCAAATTCTGAAAATCAAGTTTACAGACTTCGTAAAGCGCTATACAGACTCAAGAAAGCACCAAGAGTATGGTATTCAAAACTTAACAAACATTTAGAGCTCCTAAATTTCACAAAAAGTCCCACAAAAGTCACTCTCTATACTAAAGGTGTTGCTGATTCTGTCACCGTGGTGGCCGTGTATGTAGATGATTTATTAATTCTTGGAAATGATCCTCATGAGATACAGTGGTTCCAACAGAGTCTGAATAACATTTTCGAAATGAACGACTTAGGAAAGGCCTCTTATTTCCTTGGAATGCAATTGACACAAGCTGATAACGGTATGTTTCTTTGCCAATCCAAATATGCCTCTGATTTACTTAGCAGATTTGGAGTAGCTGAGGAATGTGTTGTGCCAATGATTGTTGGAACAAAACTCTATCTCAAAGATGGGACACCAATGGCATGTGAGAAACTATATAGGAAAATAATTGGATTTCTTATGTACCTTTCAATATCACGCCCAGATATAATCTATGCGGTGAGTCTTTTGTCTCGTTTTATGCATGAACCAACCGTTACACACTTAAATGCAGCCTTAAAACTTCTGGGAATATTAAGTCTACTATTAATTGGGGAATCTGGTTTCAAAAAAGTCTGAACATGAGACTCTTTGGCTTTATTGATTCTGAATATGGTGAGAGTCTAGATTATTCGAAAAGTACAAATAGTTATTCCTTCTCTTTCGACATCAGTGTGTTATGCTAGAATTCAAAAAAACAGAGTTGTGTGGCTCAGTCATCAGCGGAGGCTGAATATATGGCTACATCAATGGCTTCCAACCAAGCCCTTTGGCTGCGACAGTTACTTAGTGATATAGGTATGGAACAAAAGGAAGCCACTCTGATCATGTGTGACAATTAGTCCACAGTATCTATGATTAAAAATCATGTTTTCTATGGAAGATTTAAGCATATTAAAATCAAATATCATGTTGTTTGAGAGGCTGAAAAGAATGAAGATGTAAAGTTTCTAGGTTGCACCAGTGATGAACAATTAGCTGACATATTTACCAAGTGTCTTCCAAATGTTAGGTTTCAACAATTGCGAATGAAGCTAGGAATGATTGAAGGTGTTACCATCAGGGGGGAATGATAAATGCTGAAGTAGCAGGGGAATACATTGTTAAGTGTTGAGATCGGTATTGGTATCGATCGGTGACACTTGGATGACGATCGACAATGTGGTCGATCGGGGCACACATGGAAGACAGGATGGTCGGTATTGGTACCGATCGGTCGAGGACCGAAGTACACAATACCGAATGTAACAAAGAGGACCGAAGCAATCGGTAGAGGACCGATGACACGTGACCCGAAGATATGAGATGAAGGCAATCGGTCGAGGACCGAACTGAGATATGGTGGGGCTCATTAGTCAAAGATATAGGCAGTTATGGAAAGAAATATTGAAGGAAATAATATCATATCAAATTTGTATACATGGACGCATATATATGATTTGATTATGGATAATCATATATGGAGATATGATCAAATATTAGGAATATTTGTTTGTTATCTTAATATCTCAACCACCTCATCTATATAAAGAGGTCTTAGGGTTCATTGTTATGTACTTCAATACTCTTGTATTCCGAGTTTTCCTCTTCGTGTGTGTGTGTTGTAATCTTCTCAAGTGATAGTGAATTTGGCCGTTTCCNATTTATTCCGGTCTGAGGATGGGACACCAGAGAAAATTAAAACATACGAAATAAATAGTAATAAATTTGGCAACCATAAAAATAAATAAAATACGTAATTTAGTAGTATATAATAAGAGTGGCGCAGCGTCTGACTTCTGAAAAATACAGTCAATAATTTTAATATTTGTTAGGAAAATATTCAAAATAAGAATTATTGAGGGCATAAAAAAGTTTGTTATTATTTTAATTATTTGTTATTTAAAAAATTTACTTGCATATTCAAATTATATATAAGAAGTTCTATAAGACAAGATTGCACATTTAACAAATAGACAGTCATATTACATTTTACACGCAGAGATCGAATCTTTAAATTACTATACTAAAAATGGATATATTTTATTTTTTTTAACTAAATTTTTAATTTAAAAAAAGTATAAAAAGTTAGTCTTAGAGTCAAATTTGATACTTATAGATGAAATCACCCATAACTGTAACACAATTTATGTCATGTATTCGATTTCCCTAACTATAATTAATACTTCTAAAATAAAGTAAATATTTAGTTAATCAAGACTTTGAGAATGTTCAAATATACGTCTTTCATCTCAATATAAACACAAATCAAAGTAGTTAAGTCAATATTGTTAAATTAGATATTATAAAAGAACTTGTGATTCATAAAACAAAGAAATTTTTGTTAATAAGTGATTCGTATCTTAAAAACGTCATAAATTTTGTAGTGTTAAAGTAACTATGACAAATAATTATGATCCTAAATCATTGTTTTTAATAATACAATGTGATCAATGTACTGTAAGAATGATAATATTATCTAGTCACGATTATCAAAATTCAAAGTAAAATTAAATCGATATATTGTTTTGTAATGGGGTGTTTTATATAATAATGTAAATAGTGAAAGTAAAGACTTAGGTTATTTTTTGTACGGGATATCATAATACATTTTGACTCTGAGAATGTATTTTCGTAGTTTTTACAGAACAACACCACATTTTCGTTCACGTTTTACTCATAATGTATTTTCGCATTTTCATGGTTTGTACTTAGAATGCAAAATGTGGTTCCAACCACATTCTAAACATGAGAATGCATTTTAAAATTTTAAATTACAAATATATCTGATATCACACTGAAAAATTTATTATTTGAGAACACATATATTTCTATATAGTCATTTCCAAGTCGAGAAATGAAGCAGATCGATATATTTTGATGATTGACATTGTTTATAGCTTATCATGGTATTTGGATCAGATTACATATTTACTGGACTCTTGTGACTAATTTAGAGATTAATGTGTCATTATTTATTAAACTCCATTTGATGAGAACTCTAGGACCGGGTACCCTGCAATGGGTAAGGCCCGATAACAGTTGGGCCAATTTAAATAATCAAAACGAATTCTCACGACCCAATTACACCTTTAGGAAGAGTGGCCCGATGTTCAATACGGAGGACCGAAGATAACCTTTGTGTAAATAAGCGTTATCTGCCAGCTGGCTCCGAGGTTCGGTCCGAACGGTTATGAAACGGTTACGGGCTCACGCGTTCCACGCTTCGGGCCCTGTCACGTTTATCATGCTTCGGGCCCGATCACGCAGACCACGCAGACCACGCATCGGTCCCAGCCTCGTTTTACATCCTGCGATAACAACCTCTAACAAACTTGTCAGAGGCGGTTACAGGACGTGGATTACACTCGCCGGAAACTCTATAAATACAGGGCAGGACGAAGGAAAAAACAGGACCATTTGGACGCAGGAGAACAGGCTGTTACGCTGCCCAGATTCTTACTGCTTTCTATACTTAGTCATTTTCATTAGTCTGCTTTGTGTAAACTTCTCTTATTTTCATTAGTGAGCAGACCAAAAGCATAAGCGGCTCTTGGTCGAGTGGTTTTCACCCCATTTTACGGGGTTTCCACTATATATGCTGTGTTCTTACTTTGATTTAAACTTTTAATCGTTCTCCATATCTTTTATAAATTAGAACCGAGTTCGTTGTTTGAACGAACCGGACGACTGTTGGTACCCCCTAAAAAGGGACCATACACCATTATTGATGGGCTAGTGAGTTATAATTTGGCTGGACAAATCACCTATATAAATATGATTAAAGTGTTAAGGATGAGAGTTTTGATGGTTGACCTAATGGAGGGTTGACCTGATTGAGTGTTTTATCGATGACTTAAGGAGGAGGCCGCTATCCACTTATTTTCCAGTCGGAAAACCTACTACCATAGTCATCGAAAGATGACATTTTTCCATTTAATTTCTACATCTTATTCTCTTTTTGTATATCTACAAACTTGATGTTTATATTGGATTCCAAGGCTATGGTCGGATGGTTTTTTATTCTTTCTTTTACATAAAGGTTTTTCACCTACAAAAACCATGTCTTTTTTATTTTTATTCTCTTATTAAATTTCATTCGACCCCTACTGATAAAAGAGGGTATAAATTTTGTTATTACTGATTTTTAGCAGCGATAACAATATCACTCGTTATGCTAATCTTCAACTCCAACCACATGTTTCCATGAATGTTTTTATATCGGTCCGAAATTTCGTACCCGTCTGGACCAATACTATCGGTACACCGTCATGTAAAAAAATT
This sequence comes from Utricularia reniformis, assembly GCA_009725065.1. NCBI lineage: Eukaryota > Viridiplantae > Streptophyta > Magnoliopsida > Lamiales > Lentibulariaceae > Utricularia > Utricularia reniformis. Next base: position 52,392 of record RWGZ01001404.1, read on the forward strand.
ATTTTTTTAAAAAAATAATTTTGTTTTTTCCGGGTCGACCCGGATACCTAGTTTTGGTGTACCGGCCGATATAAAACATGAGTTTCCATTCTTTCTTATCACAAACTGGAATACTCGCTGAAGGTGAAGCTTCAATATTTTCAACACTTTTACGACGTCGAATTCAGGTGTGTTTCACGATTTATACTTTTTCTTAAGTATTTTGTTTGATTCTTTGTTGGCGTGTCGGACAATATGGACAAAGTGGATAATAAATTTATTAAGTATCTTTTATTGCTTGTATTTGTGTTGTTTAGCAATATTTCAAATTTAATTAAATTGAATCTAATCTTATTCATAATTAAAAGGGTAATAAAATCATTTATTACATAAATTACGTTTCACATCTAACTTTATACAGAATATCATTTTCTTTCTGCAATTCAATTTATCCATTACAGAACACTGAATGTATTTCTAATCTGTAATCACATTATGAAAACATATTCTCAAATTGCATTCTAAATTTCAAAAAATATACCGAGGATACCCTTAAACTTTATACCACTACGTATATATTAGTACTCGTTATGGGCAATATAATAATACGCCCTTATCTTAATAAATATTATATATTTTTATTTGAATTTGTGGACGTCGATACTGGATAGATAAACTAAAATAGGACAATGCATTAAATGGACGGGCGAGATGAGTCTGAGAAGTTGTTGTGTGTGGTTGCGATCAACCAACAGACAATTTGGCAGTGCGGGTGCGGAAGAGTCGTTATACTTTTATTAGTCAAATTCATGTGATAAATAATTCCCACAAAATAGCGAATTTGTTTACAAATCTTATAGTTTTAATAAATTTGGCTTATATAATTTGTAATGATAAATTTAATCTTTAAACTTTAAAGTTTGACAAATTTAGTATATTCTTCAGGTATACAACATTTGGAAAAATTGAAAATTTTGTTCAACAACAATATCATACATACTAAACTTTAGAATCAGATTTCTCAAAACTTATAAAGTATGCAAATTTTTTTATTATCGTGATATTTAAGGATGATAATTATCATAATTATAAATTTAACATATTAAAATTGTAAAAAACATGAAATTATGTGTACCAAATTTGTATGTCCCCAGTAATTATTACTTATCCATTTCTTGACATTATTTAATTTTCAAACAAAATAAATATATGAGTTATGACACCATAAGTCTTGTACAACATGTTTCATGGCTTGATAATTTACCTAATTAATTATAAATATTACATTTGTCTTTAGCAAATATATTGGTTCATATGAAATCGTTGATTTGTGCGTACCATGGGTTGATTTTTCGACTCAATTGTTTCTTTAAATCCGATGAGTTATTGGGTTTGTTTGGTTCATCGTTTGAAAGTGTGGTGATACGCGATAAGATCATTAAATCGTGATTTTTTTTTATGGTACACAAAAAATAAGGTTAATTACGATGTGATAATCGTTAAAAAATCACGATTTATCACAGATGTTAAAAATAGCTGTAGTCTCATCGTGATTTTAGAAATGACTATTTTTACCATTACTTATATTAATTATATTTATTATTTTTTATATATAAAGATATATTAATATTTTTACATAAATCACGATAATAACATCGCAATTTTACCAAATATGTATAAAAATTCACGATCATTATATTTCACCACACCTTAATATATCTCACTAAACCTCACCCCACCTCAATTTTTAAAAAATGAACCAAACAAACCCATTTCATGGGTTGGGCAAATCCCATCAAATTGGATTGATCCACGAGTAAACTATTAGTTTATATGGTTCGTGCTAGTCTTTTCGGTCCTAAACACTTATTAAATATAGAACCACAAACTTCATTTAATGCAGGTTATTTTGGTTCATTCTTTAGGATTTCTTAAAAGGGATCAAATTATAGATTTGGACTTGATTAAGTCCTTGTGTAGTCTTTAGTCTAATTGTCTTTTATAAAAATTATAAATAAAATTCATAAACTAGAAACAATGTTTTAAATGATGAGATTTATTTTTGATTTTATTTTTACTCAAATTTACCCTAAAATTTGCCATCAATTAAAAAATAATTATTTGAATTGTGGTTCATTAAATATATAAAAATATATAAAACATGAGATTATTTGAAAGTAATGTATAGAATATTAGTTTAAATTGAAAATTAATAGATATTTTAATTGATAAATACTTAAAAAATAGATTTATATGGCTTAGGATTGGTACTAACCAATAAATTGAAGACATTAACCAAATAAAGGAAATGTTATTTAAAATAGTTTACAAAGTTTAGAATTTCAGTCAAATCGGGCCTAAGTGTGAAACCAATGGCCTACATTAAATGGGCCCAAACCCATTAAAGAGGTCAACTTGTTCTATACGATTAACAAGTTGTACCTTACGGTTACGGCACCAAGTTGTGCAATCTTGACCAGTAAACTGCATTAAGGTGTGCTCTTGATCGTCAACGGCCACGTCTACCGGAATTACGCTCGGATATCGAAGAAAATGCAGAATAAGACAATCTTGCTCGTTTGGGTGTTCCTACTGGGTAGTTCTATCCGTGGATCACTTGCTACAGATGCTGAATTAGGATCTGCTCGAGTGGTCTTTCAGGTGTTCTTATCTGCTTGTATAACCTGATTTTTTTATTTTTGGCTTTATGGAATGGGATCGCGAGACTGAAAATTAGTCATACACTTTTATGTTGAACGAAATTTGTTTTCTGATGTTTCATGTACAAGTGGCCCGAAAATTTAGGGCTTGCTCAGTTTGTATCCTGAATGAAGTGAATGTTGTAGTGCTATGGATTGCTAATTAGTTATTTCCTAGGTTCCAAATATTTGTCACTTATCGGCTCTAAATTCTTTGTGATTCTATATTGCTTATGGTTCTTCATGTTGGTCTTTGATCGTATAGTGTTTGCTAATTTCCAGACAAACTATGGGGATATCGAATTCGGCCTCTATCCCAGCATTGCGCCGAAGACAGTTGAGCACATATTTAAGCTTGTTAGGTTGGGATGTTACAATAGCAACCATTTTTTCCGGGTATTTTAAGGAACTATGTTATTTAGGGGTTTTTCAGTGTGATGAACTGCAAACAATATTGAAATTTTGACTGAAAATATATGAGGCCTCAGGTAGACAAGGGATTTGTTGCTCAAGTGGCTGATGTTATTGGTGGGAGAACTGCACCATTGAACGAACTTCAGAGATTGGAAGCTGACAAAACTGTTGCTGGTGAGTTCAGTAATGTCAAGCATGTTCGAGGCATTTTATCTATGGGAAGGTAATTCCTTTATTTTCTACCCCTAGAATACACTTATTCGACTTGATTTTTATCATCGTTTTGGTGTATTTGGTTGTTTTTGTAAACAAATTGCCCGATTTAGTATCCTTTCTTTCAATTCTTTTGGATCTGAACCATTCTATTGCTTCATTACAGATATTCTGACCCCGACAGTGCACAGTCTTCATTCTCTATTTTACTTGGAGATGCCCCACATCTTGATGGACAGGTATTCTCAACAATTTTACTACGGCTATTAGATGTCTTGTAGGCATAGATGTCTTGAATCGAGGCATAGATGTCTTGAATCGAGGCATTATCACTAACCATCGATTGTGTTCTGACTCAGTATGCAGTTTTTGGAAAATTAACTAAGGGTGATGAGACATTGAAAAAACTTGAAGAAGTTCCTACACGGAAAGAAGGAATCTTTGTAATGGTACATAGCATGATCTGTTTTGAGCATGTTTATTGTCATTTTTTTGCAACAATTGACCATGCTTCGAATTGTTCTTGGAGTAATTCTTTACCTTCCTTTTTCGTCCATCGCTGATATTCTGTTTATAAACTTTTGATGTCCGTGTTGAAATTTCTGATTGCATTTTCAGCCCACAGAACGAATCAATATACTGTCTACATACCATTATGGTAAGTTTTGATCTTCAATTATTTCAAAATATGTGAGTGCTTGGTGGTGCTGTTATTGCTGCAGTGTTTCTACACCCTAACAAGTTTAATGCAAACTGCAAAGCACATTAATTTTCATTTTGAATTCTTCACCTGAAGCATGCATTTACTTTAGATACCATAACCGAAAATTGTGAGGAAGATAGGTTAATTTTGAAAAGGAAGCTGGCTGCAGCAGCCGTTGAAATTGAAGAGCAGGTAAAACCTATTCTGTAATTACTGCCACGCATTGAACTTTGATTCCTAGCATCCAAAGTCTATCTGAATGCTGCAGAGAATGAAGTGTTTTATATGATACCATCCAAGTTGCATCATTTGTTTCATAATCATGAGCCATTTTCCACCTGTAAGTCAAGTTTGCACTCAAGTTCAAGAAAAGCCATTGCGTTACCTTGACTGTATAGCTTTCATTATTATATTTAAATTCAATTTCTGATCCCTTCTTCTTCTCCAAATCTTTGTTTTGATCTTTGTTTTGCAGAAAATGTCAAGGAGACAGACTAGTCTAGATTTGTAATCCGTGATTGCAAAAACTGTAGCTTTCCCTTTCCCTTTCTTCTATTACTGTCAAAGTAAGGACAAAAAAGTTGTCTATAAATTTTTTTAATCCATTATGTATTTTGTTTGTACTATTCTTGGATCAATTTGCAATCAAGTGGCTATGATACTACCCCCACAAAACATTTAATATGCTGGCAAGTTGATTTATGAGAACATGATACATCATTTCCAGGATCATTAGCACGTTATATGGACAATCTTTGCATTGTTAAAAGTTGAAAGATCATTTTTTCAGGTAATATTATCAATAGTATGGCATTATTGATCTCTACCGAGATACAGTACAACAGTTTATTATTATGTTCAGAATATTATATAAAATGCCCATTCTTTGATCACAGTTTTATATATATGCAACTTGTTTATGATATTGCAGTGTTTGGCTAAAGGTAGACCCGATAATGGGACCTATTACATCTTTGAAGCTGTCACCAGTGGCTATAATATTAAGACACTAGGACCCTGTCTCAGGCACTTGCTTCTTCACTTCATTATTGATCTACCTGTACATACTTGTGTTCATCAATGTGCAGGTCAATGTGCTGGCTAATCTTCATCATCCCCGGTCCGTTTAAAAGGTTTCTCTTGTTAACACTTTCTGATCCGTCGCTTTCTTTATCTTTTATTACAAATTGTTGGTTATATAAACCATATTGTGTTCTTTCAAGCTTTTATTAATGTTTAAACAATACATTTTGGCATTTTGTCCTAGTGTGTTAATAATGGTAGCAGAGGATAAGAGAGTTATCTTAATAGAAAACACTTCACGTGATTGAAGCATGCTATCACCGACTAATTGTTACTGTGCTATGTTTAATGTTTCCGTGTGTCTATTTGCATTTCTTTATGGTTCGGTGGAAAGCAGGCAAATCCACGTTCTAACATATTTTTATGTACACAGAATTGGACTCTTATTTGGGACACTAAACAGGAGATCCATATGGGAGTTGTAAGAAACTGGATACTAAATCTCAGACAAACTCTTCCCTACAAGTAAATTTTCTTTGACTTTTTACCACTCTAGTTGATGGTAGTTTTTACAGTTGGTTTTGTCAGTTGAGTTTTTAAAGTGTCTTTAAATTTGGAACTATTAAATCTCCCATCACATTGTCGTTTTCTTTATACAGTTACCTGGTCCATAGAATCACGTGGCTAATGTCTAGTGTGTCGAGGGAAAATGTTTAATAATTAGGTCGAGTACCTTTGAGAATGGATTCCTGATTGATACTACCCTTTGATTTTACCCTACTCTTTATTAATAGTCAAATCTTACTTATATTAATATAACCTTTTTTTATACATGTTACCTTCTTCATCCAATAATAATGACACAAATGATGGATGGATACTATCAATACTATTTATATTTGGATTAGACGTAAATTTGGTCCCGCAATTTCATAATTTTTGTCATCAAAATATGAAGATGGTAAAATTGATCTCTCTATTTTCTAAGTTTTGGTAACATTAATCCTTATAGTTTAGTATGTATGCATATTTAATCTCAAAATTTTCTAATTTGGCAAATAAGAAATGTTGCAAATTTGAATGATGTTAAAATATAAACTTCGAGTACTAAATATATATATGATATGGTGATTTTAACATCATCATCATTACACCATGGTTTTTTATATTTAAAATTAACCAAAATATCATAACCCTAAACCTTGATAGTATTAATTTATCTAATTCCAAAAACTTCCAAGGATATACTTTTAAATTTATAGTCAATTTATATGTGGAGAATGTATATAGATCAATATTTTCATACTAATCCGGAATTTGTTGGGTCGGTACAACTATAGTGGTCAGTAACAATTAATTTTTTATATTATTCTAAAAAACTAGAGATGTTTTTTATTATTATTTTATAGTAACGATCGAAAATTTGATGGTGAATATACCATTTAAGGGGATAAAATCTAATATAAAAGATTTGAATAATTTAATTATGGTATATTTTTACCCATATCAAGTCATCCAATTTAGATACAAAAAACATTTATAGATCAACACACCCATCCTATTATTATATATAATGCTTTCATACATATGTACACTTAATGGTAAATTGATCGGTATCAAATTTATTTTTTATATTAATAAATTTTTAAAAATAATCAATGTACATATCGATATAAAGATATTGATTATTTCACTAAATTGTTGGTTTTATGGAATACATACCATTTCTTATGGGAAAATACTCTAAGTCTTTTACTTTTAATTTTTTTAATCTTTATTAGATCATATAATGGTTTTTTGAACGGTTAGGATTCTCCTAGCGGGTAGTCAAGATTTGTCGCATTTTCCCAATAATATTATAGTTTAAAAAAATATTGATCTTTCACCATCATCATTAATATTAGTATATTAAATTGAGTACTAAACAAAATATGAACTTTATATTAAAATTAGGGTTTAGGATGTGAGAGTGAGACAAGAAGTGAGTGATTATTTTAAGTATTTGTGGGTATTAATAACATAACATGGGTTTGTATTCTTCGACTATGACTTGACCCATCCCCGTAAAATTTGCTCATCATCACACAAATTCCTGTAAGTTTTATTCAATTTTTATAGTTAAAATATTTAACATTATTTCTCATTCTCATTTATAGAAATAGATTATTCAAAATGAGTTTTTAAAGATATCTTATAAATGTTTTTTGGCGATTAAATAATGTTGATTGAACTAACTCTGCTATTTATATACGTTTTATCAGTAATAATCAAGATATAATGATAATATATGAATATATTGAGATCTATCAATATGATTGGATATCGATAGTATACTGATCGGTATGACTAGAGTCGTAAAATCCCTCAAGGGTATCTAATCACTGTAGACAAATTACATCATCGATTGTAGACAGAGAATGATAAGATATTAAATATAATGATTCGTTCATTACTTGAAAGAGACATTCTCCCTAGCAAAATAGTAACAATCTTTAAATATTTATTATTAAGTATATGTATAATGGGTGATGAAAAGTTTATAATTAAAGAAAAAGTAAACCTGTAAGGATTATATAGACTTATTAAAACTGGTTTAATCTAAAGAGGGTAATATCGTACAAGTTTGTGGTTAAGTACAAAAGACAATTCAATAAACATTTCACTTATTGGGTTTTCTTAGTAATAGTTACGTGTAATAAATAAATTAAAACACTATCCATTTTTTAATTATTATTAAGATAAGAAATAGGGAGAAATTCGTCAAGTTGTGGTTCCTTGTCCAAATGCAAGTATAAAAGAAGGCATGAAGATAGCTTTTTCTTCCATGCACTTATCTCAAATACACAAAAAATCTCTTCTTCTTCTTCACTGATCAGAATCTCAGAGAAACATATTCTTCATCAACTATGTCTACAAGAAGAACCCGCTCCAGACAACCCGGTCCATCAAGAATCAGTGAACAAGAAATCACAGATCTGGTGGCTAGGTTGCAGTGCGTTATCCCTGAAACTCGCCGTCGCCGGACCTCCGACAAGGTAACTTACTTAGTCATTAAATTTTCAGACAAAGAAGATGAGCTGGGGATTGTTATGTTACCCTACCAACAGACAAATGTTTAATCTGAATGTATTATTATATTAGGTTTCTGCTTCGAAAGTGCTGCAAGAGACTTGTAATTATATAAGAAACTTGCATCGTGAAGTGGGTGATCTGAGTGAACGATTAGCTCATCTTTTGGCTAACACAGACGTGGATAGCAATGAAGCAGCCATTATCAGGAGCTTGTTGACAAGAGATTAGTCTTATTACTCTTTAGACAATAATGTTATAACTACGACTATTACTCTATTATTTCTTATGCTTCTACTTATATTATATCCACTTTATGTTGAAATATAAATAATATCGAAGAAATTTAGATTCGTTTATAAAAATAATTGTACATCATACTAAATGTTATGTTCAAGTCTTTTACGACTATATACGTACATATTTTCTACGTAAATTGACATGACTTTAGAAAGATACCACTTTATTTTGAATCTTTAAATTTTAACATTTGCATAACACAAAGATTCCAAGATTTGCTCTATGTTTGCAAATCGTTCCGGATATCAAATGTTAATTTAACTTCAAAAAAATTAGCTTAAATAATGAACACTTATTCAACTAATTTTTATGGTTTTGAAGGTAAGTAATGTATTTCAATGTATTGTACTTGTAAGCATTTTGTGGTTGAATACACGGAGGTCGTGCCGGTGGTATACAACGGTAACTATCGATCGTGATCTATATATCGATATTTCGATATATAAACGGTATATCGGGGAAGACCAATACAAATTGTATTGAAAGGTTTAATTTCGTTGATTGAACGGTCAAATTGTTGGATAATGTGTGATTTTAACTACATTGGAGTGAACTCGTACCACTACTATATTGGGTATTTATTTATGATTCTTACTATTTTAACATATTATAAAATAAAATAAACATTGCTAAGTTTGACTATAGTTTTATTAAAATAAAAAAGATGTGTGCTTATCTTATAAGCTTAAAGAAGATGTATTATTGAACAAGCCACAATAATAAAGGTATTTGAGTTTTTTTAAAAGACATCATATTTTCCAGCGTGGCAAGGTTGGGAGAATCCGGGCCTAAAGTAATGCTTCGTTGGTGGGTTTAGTTAGACAAGTAACTGGGCCTATGTTGTGTTCAAGGCCCATATTTATAACTGTGGTACTGATGCCCAGCCCATCACTAGTAAAGCCCAATAAAATATAGAGATTAAGTAATTAGGCCCATTTCAATATCGTGAGCAAAACTTACATGTAATGATCTAATAACATTGTTCGGTACAAACATGTATTATAATTGCTAGTTTGGGACGCATTGGATTCTCTCCGCTTTTACAAAAGCGTGCTTTTCAGGGTATTAACCCATACCTTACACTTTTGTGATAAATCATTTTAGTATTTTATTGAAGGAGACAGTAATGTATTCACATTTATTGTAATAATGTATAATAAAAAGAAAAGGGAGCTTTTGGGTATTTGATTCCACTTCCCAATTCCCATATCTCAATTTTTCAACATTAGTTTTGTATTCTTTAATATTTCTATTTTCTAGATAAATATGGTTTATTTATGAGAAAATGACGTCACTTCTTAAAGTTTGATAATTTGGTAAAATTAGTCATTAATATTTTATAGGTCAATTCTCAAATTTTAAAGTTTGCAAATTTGGCAAATATGAATTAGGGTATGGGAATGGCTAAATAATGGATTAGGGTGGGGCCAAGCACGTTTGACTCAATTTTCGAAACTATTTTTTCAAACATAAAGCAAATCGTGTTGTGTACACCATTATTTTTGTTTTTTCGTCAACACCGTTAGTAACAATTATCATTTTAATGTAATTTTGTTCAATATTAAAATATATTTATTAGTCATACATATCACTTAGAGTTTTATTCTACTACACTAATCTCCTAGTAGTAGAATCTTCCATTCTTCTATAAAACTTATTATGTGAAACTATCTAATTTTTCTATGTTTTACTTGTATGACTAAGATATAACTACGGTTTGATTAGCTAGACGTCAACGATACACTTGACGGTTGTAGTGATACAATTGTGAATGTTATATAGAAGTATTAATCAATTAATTTGATGTATTTATTGATCTTAAAAGTAAAATATGCACTTTTATTAAATATAATTGTTTTTTAACAAATAAGATGTAAATATTTACTTACTAACCATTAAAATATTTAATGGTTAGATGTTATTATTAATTCAGTGATAACACGAGTTCAAACGTGGTTGATTCTTAAGCTTTTTTTTACTTATGTGCTACACATGAATGCCATGATGATAAGGAATAATAACATGGCGGATACGAAACGATTAATAATCCACAAATCAATCCCCTAAACTTTATTTTTGATCGAATATTTCAATTGTCAAAATTGAAAATTTTAGTAACAAAGTAAATAATATATACTAAACTTTAGAGATTAATTTTTCCAAAAGTTACAAAATATGGAAATTGATTTTTTTCATTTTAATACCTTAGAATCACAATTAACACAATAATAATTTTTTAAAGATTAAAATTGTTAAAAAAAACAAAGTGAGTGGAGTTTGCAGATAGACTTTACAGTTCATAAAATACCACCTGCAACTCTTCATCCCCAGTCATCATTCTTCTTCTAATTCAATCTCTTTTCCTTTTGTCACTTGCTCCATAACTCTAACCTCTTCACAACTAATTTTTCTTCCTTTAAATAAATATGATAATAATAAGAATATGTATATTACAACACAAATATCAAACTTTAAGTTACATAATTTATGACTCATCATTTTAAATAGTTATTGGAAAATAAATAGTTTTAGGATTCAATTGATTTATGTATCAAATATAATTCTTTATATAAATAATAGATGTCAAATTTTATAGGATTTATACTAGTGAGCTAAATCATTAATGAATAAAATTTGTATATAACAAAATTAGAAAAAAATCAAATTTTTATAACATAACTTTAATGATAGATGAATATAAAATAATATCATTTAACATATGTAGAAATTCATGATTCAATGGACCGGAGAATGCCATGTAACTCAATTTATAAGAAAGGTGAATCACATCGAAAATATTATACCAAATCAAGTATTTATGATATTATATCGTTTATAAACTAGAATATTTCTATTTCTACACCCAATGTGAGACATATTTCAATACTCCCATTCAAGTTGAAATGATCTTGATCTAGTTCAGACTTGCTTCAATATGCTCGGTAGTGTTTGAATCATAGGTCGATCTATTTTTGTAACGACCCACCTTTCCGCTTGCACGATATTGTCCGCTTTGGACTAGGCTGACCCTAAAGATCAACCCGAAACCCATATTGAAGCTCCGATATTATGTAGAAATTCATGATTCAATGAATCATATAGTGTCATATAATTGGTCAAATCAATTATTCCTGATATCATCCAAAATGTTGTATAAGATGGGTGTTTGGTTGCAGAGAAATAAAAATGATGATGTTTGGTAAATAAAGAAGTAGCAGCGCAAGCACAGCAGTCTTTGTGTTTTGGTGGGAGTTGCAGTGCAGATGTTCAATTTTATTCCCAATTAATTTCTCAGCTTTGGGTCCCAAAATGATCATTTTAAGGATCAAATCCAACCAACTTTTTCAAAGTCACCAAATTTCATAATCAACCCAAAATGTGATTGTTGAAAAAGATGATTTGGCGGTGGATTATAATTTGAAAAAATGAGTCACGAATGCATTCAAGACTAAAGAGCGGAGAAGAAACAATTATATGTGTTCATGGGTTTCAGCGTCATCTCATCATTCCTCTCATTTTTAAACTTGGCGCTCCTCCCTACAATCCGTTGTTTCTTTTTGAAATATTCAAATATATTTGATATTTGATAGCGATCGAGAGACAAGGAGTCCAACTTTTGGACACCAAGAAAGCTTTTGAATTGAATCTCATAAAAAAACACAATCCCACACCGTTTGTTTATCTCTTGATTCTTCTTTCATACTTGAAAATTCCCATTTCCCCTTTCTCTGATATCGAGGAACATATTTTAGGTATGTTTACTTATTACCATGTTCTTGTCTCTCAAAAACTTGAATTGGAATCTGGGTTAAAAAAGAGAAAGAGGGCTTTACTTAATCATCCTCGCTTTTGTGTTGTTTCAGAAAGTGAAGATTGAGAAAAAGATGGAATCCTAGGCTCAATTTTTAGTTTATGAGATGGGTAAAAGACCAGCACCAACACCACCTTCATTTATCTTTTGATTCTGCATTTATGCATTTCTTTTACTATATATCACTCCCTCTCAACCAAAAGAAAACTTTGCTCCTCTTCATTTAACATGCAAGAAGAGGAGATTGTGATATCTGGTAATGAACAGAGAAAGAGGCGAAGACATATTGTGTCCTGGTCTTCACAGGTTTGTTCTTGTTTGATTCTTTTGTTTCACTAACTGATAAGCTTTGAATCAGGAGGATGAAGTTCTAAGGGAGCAAATCAGGCAACATGGAACTGAAAAGTGATAATTCTTGTCTTGTCTTTTCATTTTCTTTCATCTGTTGATGATATGATTATTTGTTTATTTCGATAGTTGGGTGACGATTGCTTCAAAATTTAAGGATAAATCTACGAGGCAATGTCGTAGAAGGTTAGTGTAAATTTAATGACTAGAAATGCATCTTTTTCTTCTCTGTTTCCATTGTGTTTTTTTTGTTAATACAGATGGTTTACTTATTTGAATTCTGATTTCAAAAGAGGAGGATGGTCTCCTGAGGAAGACATGCTTTTGTGTGAGGTTATTTACACTTATCTTCATCGACTCCGATTTACCGATTCCTATGAATTTGCTTTAAAAACTGAAGAAATGCATTTCAGGCTCAGAAGATATTTGGAAACAGATGGACTGAGATTGCTAAAGTTGTCTCAGGGAGGTGATTAATTCTCTTCAAATTTGTAGGTAAAAAAGCTGATTTTGATATGAAATATTCTCTGTGTTCACAGAACTGATAATGCTGTGAAGAATCGCTTCACTACTCTCTGCAAAAAGAGAGCTAAGAATGAAGCATTAGCAAGAGGAAGTAATGTTGTACAAGGAGGATTTGAAACTGCTTCTTCTCTTAAAAGAATGAGGTTGTCTGAATTCCCAGTTTCTCTTCAACTGTGAAGCTTTTTTCACTAAGCTGAACCCTTTTTCGTCGTAAATATAGGATTTGTATCGTAAATCGACATGAAGAAGAAGAAGAAGCGTATTGTATGAACGCTGCTGTGGATAATTTACTTACAGTAGAGGAGAAACCACTTGATGTAGTAGAAAAGAAGGGTGTTCAGGGAACATTTCTTACAAGGGATGATCCAAAATTAATTGCATTGATGCAGCAAGCAGAATTACTGAGTTCACTCGCAATCAAAGTTAACTCGGAACATACAGACCGTAGCCTCGAAGACGCATGGATTGTAAGTGTGAAGATATAGTTTTCTGTGTATTGGTGTTTTTCTTGTGAACTAAATGCTGAAACTGCAGGCTCTTCAAGAGTTTCTGAAACAAAACAATCAAACGAATCATCCAAATGAGTTTTTGGATCAATTACGGAGCTGTTCTAACGAACGAGATAACTACGATTCTTCTCTTGCTAGCTCTGAGTACAGCACTGGATCAACTCTGTTTTCATGTGATAAAACAAAAGAATGTCAAGATTTGCTGCAACAACAAGATGAATTCTTTAATCCCCAATACAATGAAGCAGCATATGAATGCAACAACATAGAGTTTGATTCCCCTGTTCATGTAGCTCCAATATTCAGAGCTTTAATCCCAAGTCCAAAATTTTCAGAAAGTGTAAGAATCGCTCTAATTTTACTTCATCTTATATGCATCTTACCATTTGTTTTATTCTCCAGGAAAAGAACTTCTTGCTGAAAACACTGGGAATGGAGGCAACTTCTCCACGCCCGATACCGAATCCTTCACAACCTCCAACCTGCAAAAGGTCCCTCCTTCATTGTCTATGACAAAAGAGATCTAGTGTTGTGAGTTTTGTGTTCTTGGAGTTTTTTTTCGATAAGCGTGTGAAGATCTGGTGCAGAAGATCAAAAGATCTGCATCATATTTTTTGATTTCTTATGGTGTGCTAGTGATTGTTGTGTGACGGGAAAATGGATAGGGTATCCAAGTTCTCGATTAGCATTTGGCTATATAAGCCTAGTGTATATATATCAACAAAGAGAAGTGCAATGCAAGTATACAATGTAAGTGATCAAGAGTTGGAAAGAGTGAAGGATCATCTCTTTCCCTATGTTTTCTGTGTGCAATAATAAATTCTCTTGGTGTTCCTTTAACTCCATTCGTATAATTTTACGATTCGAACACATTCGTAATAGATGATAGAAAGAAAAATGGTTACAGTGAGTGATTCGGTTTGATGCCTTGTCTCAACGGGAAATGATGAAGGTGTCTGTGGGGAAGAAGAGAGCTACAAAAGCAAAAGGTGTTTGTGAGAAAGAGGGAGACAAATTTGTACAAAATAAAGTTCACTTTGAAACACAAAAGTAACTAGATTATTATATACAATACTGAAAAGCTAAGGCTGTTGTTCAAATTGTACATGAATTTAACCATTCTGTGCTTCAAACTCACAGTTATCAGTTTACCTTGAGTTGTATTAGTGTAAGAAACCATCAAAAGCAAGGGTCGAAATGCTCGAGCTCGATACGCTCACTGCAGATCAGTCGAAATGCTCAAGTTTTTCACCTTTCAGAGCATGAATATGCTCACTTACACCTAAAAGTTTACTAAGCTTATTCTTTACCAGTAACTAACAATGCGAAAATGCACTCAGGGAGAGTATATCGAATCCCATTAACAAGTGTACAAATAAGCATCGCTGCAAATTTTGATACCCAAATACTCAAGCAATTTTGAGGAATTTGGCAGGACCTACAACATTAAAGGGTTATATCAGCTCCTATTGCAAATATTTGATGTCCAAATTATGCCTGGGCAGGATAACTACTTCATTGATACGACCCAGATGGCAGGGGCGACTGTATTAGTAACTACAGCACTGCAATAACTCAAATGTAAAAAGACAATCATTATAAGACAATCAATAACCGAAGCATCGAATTCCAAGGATATTTAAACGTAAAATCCATTTTTTGTTAAAAAACACGTCGATTTGACGAACCCTAGATTTTGCGAAGGCCAAGTTACAGAGCACATCCCAAAAACTCAATAACCGAAATGACCCAAATCGAAAAAATCAAACCATGATGCCCACACGATCTCGTGACGGAAACCCTGATAAAATACTTACCNTTTGATACCCAAATACTCAAAATTTTGAGGAATTTTGCAGGACCTACAACATTAAAGGGTTATATCAGCTCCTATTGCAAATATTTGATGTCCAAATTATGCCTGGGCAGGATAACTACTTCAATGATACGACCCAGATGGCAGGGGCGACTGTATTAGAACTACAGCACTGCAATAACTCAAATGTAAAAAGACAATCATTATAAGACAATCAATAACCGAAGCATCGAATTCCAAGGATATTTAAACGTAAAATCCATTTTTTGTTAAAAAACACGTCGATTTGACGAACCCTAGATTTTGCGAATGCAAAGTTACAGAGCACATCCCAAAAACTCAATAACCGAAATGACCCAAATCGAAAAAATCAAACCATGATGCCCACACGATCTCGTGACGGAAACCCTGATAAAATACTTACCCGCGACACAAAATAACAAGCCACGCCCTATGAACCTCCATTGCTGCCTTCCAGATCCCGCTCCATCAGCGATTCGTCTGGTAAGTTAGTTTTTCCCAGGGTTCTATCTAAAGTGGAACGACGCTAAATCCAGTTGGCACACAGCACAGAAGGCGTTCATAAAAAAGGTAACTTTATTACAAAATTAAGGTTTTTTGCTTCTCCAGTGCCAGTTAATTTGGAGTTAAATTGGCGAAATAAACAACCCCTCGGATGAGATCATGGGAATCGTCAACTTGAAAAGAATCTAATCCCAATTCCCACCTACTGCTGCTACTTTTCATTAAGTTGAAGAAAAGAAAAAGTTGCTTACTTCATTCTCATTGATCTCACTAAAGTCTACTAGTTCACATTATTGAGTCTCATTACACTGAAGTCAACGTAGGAATAAAGAAATTGTTTACCTTACGAAATGGTGGGTTTTCCTTTTCTATGTCGTCATGACCTGATCTATTGATAAATAATGGAACTTGGCAGGGATGAGGTTTGATGCAGAATTCCACATCTGAAGTCAAAATAGGGATATGTGCAGTCACTGGAATTGAACTGGGTAGGAAAATAACAGATGGCAGTCGTCGTTAACTCGGGTCCACCAGAATGTGAAACAGAGGAAGAAGCGATTTCTCTATTCATTCTCTTGTTTTCCTCGAAGCCCTTTTCACTTCTTTAAGGGCTTCCATTTCAAGATAAATCTAGGCTACGGTCTTTTCTTCCCTTCACCCATCTCATTTCTCTTACTCCTTCTCTGTTCTCTTTCTTGTTTTTTTCTTCGTTGTTGTGAAGGTGCGTTTTAGGAGGTTTTTGCTGCAACTGATATGGGAAATTGCCTTGCCTCGTCTGCCAAAGTTAACGCCACTCTCAGCTTGGCTTCTGGTATTTTCACTCTTTCTCCGTTTATCTTCTTGGGTTAATCTCAGATCGTACAATAAATCATCTTTTCTGAACAGATGAACCCTAATTTACCCAGAACCAGACCCAATTGTTTTTTCTTACTATTTGCTTAATCTTTATATATTTCAAGGCTTCTTTTGTTTTGCCTTGAAATAACGTGCTTTTTCTGGTTATTGTTGCCTTCAGAAGCGTCCAGATTCGGAAGAACGACAAGGGATTCATCTTCCTCTTCAAGCAGAATCACTGTTACAAAAAGCAATACTGAAGAACTTGCTACTCCAAGATCAGAAGCTGAAATATTATCATCCACTACTGTAAAAGCTTTCTCATTAAGTGAACTAAAGAATGCAACTCGAAACTTTCGTCCCGATAATCTTCTCGGTGAAGGAGGATTCGGCTATGTTTTCAAAGGTTGGATCGATGAACAAACTCTAACTGCTGTAAAGCCTGGTTATGGATTAGTTATTGCTGTTAAAAAGTTGAAACCTGAAGGATTTCAAGGTCACAAGGAATGGCTGGTAAATAAATCTATCTTCTTTATAATCGAATAGTCTCACTTTATAGTCACTGTTACATTTTTCGGCACCCTTTTTCGCAGACCGAAGTGAATTACTTGGGCCAACTTCATCATCCAAACCTTGTTAAACTCATCGGCTATTGCTCCGAGGGTGAAAATCGTCTTTTGGTTTACGAGTTTATGCCGAAGGGAAGCCTCGAAAACCACTTGTTTAGACGTATGTACCGTTCTTCTTTTCGTACTATTTTTGAGAGCGAGTTGATGTTATTTACATATATTGTGTTGTTTTTCAGGAGGACCTCAACCCTTGTCTTGGTCTACTAGGCTCAAGGTTGCTATAGACACTGCAAGAGGTCTCAATTTCTTGCATGAAGCCAAAGAACAAGTTATATACCGAGATTTCAAGGCTTCGAACATTCTTCTAGACGGGGTAAGACGAGCATTCGAGATGGATCAATTGATTTATAGATTTGCTCAAAGACGTTATGATGAATTTTGCAGGAGTTCAATGCAAAATTATCCGATTTTGGTTTAGCGAAAGCCGGTCCAAAGGGAGATAGAACTCATGTATCAACTCAAGTTCTTGGTACACAAGGCTATGCTGCTCCAGAATATGTTGCCACAGGTAGATTGTCTGTGAAAAGTGACGTTTACAGCTTCGGTGTGGTTTTGCTCGAGCTTCTCTCCGGTCGTCGTGCTGTCGACAAAACAAAAGTTGGTATCGAGCAACGATTAGTTGAATGGACACGAGAGTATTTAGGCCATAAACGAAAGATGTTTCGAATAATGGATATCAAACTTGAAGGAGAATATCCACTTAAAGCTGCATTTTCTGCTGCTACATTAGCTTCTGAATGTTTAAACTCAGATCCCAAACTCCGCCCTCGAATGTCTACCGTTTTAAAGAAACTCGAAGAGCTTCAAGACTCGAAACGAAGTTTTCGATGTTCAAAAGTCGATCCACAAGTCGACCCCGTAAATTCTCCAGCTCAACGAAGAACATTATGAATCTTGTTGCTCTTGTACATTTTTTTCAGTTAAAAAGCAATATTTATACACAACACTTATATTATTTATTTAATTATATACACATAACATTTACATAACATTTAATGTATTCTTGATCTATAATTATATTATGAAAATATATTCTCAAAATGATGCAAAACATACCTTAATTCCCAAGCATAAAGAAAGCAATTTCTACTTAATGATGTTAAGCTTCATCAACTTATTACAACAAAAAACCTCTCTGTTGTAAAATACAATAGACTCCAGAAACTGAGACGCCATTGACGGATCATATTTCTTCATCTCTATGAAATCACTTGTTTCCATCACATCTACATAACAAACAAATATATTAACTTCATCTTCATCATTATAATCATAAACAAAACACATTTCGAATCGGAAGAGTATTCGTAACGTTACCTTGACAAATTTTGGGTGAAGCAACAGACTCAACACACCATATTTTCAACTGGGAGCAATAATGTCGATCGGCAAAAGCATACATTGAAGTAACCGTCTCAGTACAAATATGTTTGCAGAGATGAGTAGAACAAACGACTTCAAGTCGATCTAAATCGTATCGTTGTGCAGCAACGAGTAAATGTTGATACATTGCTATTCGTGTAATGGTTTCGAACTCATACAAGTTTGGTAAATCATCGCAATATATGAAATGTAACATAATCTGCAAGGATTTGGGATCATTTTAAGTAAGAAGAGCCATTAATTCATCTATCGAAGAAGAACATACCTTAAAAATAGGAGGCTCCATTTCTTTTATAGTGATGACAGTGTCTTTATCATCTCGTAAGGGTCCAAAAAACTGAGCTTTGAATACAGATGAACGAGCAGCGAGAATTTGCTTATGGGCTGAAAAGAACTCTCCATTTACATCAAATTTGACATCTACTCCAATCCCACTTTCTAATAAACATAGAAAATGATTGCCTAAATCAAAGGGTGGTAATTTAAATGGACACGTCTTCTTTCGGAAGACATTGATTGTGCAATGAACTTGCAGAGTATCGTCTTTTATCAAGCTTGAAGCTTCCAAATCAACTCGGTTCATGTGTATTCCCCATCCCCTAATGTAAAATTAACAGCTAATTAAGAAACTTTTATAAAAAAATAAGAAGAAACTCACTTGCTGAAGTCAGATTCTAGGGTTTGCCTTGGCTTGAAAAGTTTGTGATTCTTCAATGTGGTTTGATCTTCGATAAGCAATTCGAAGCACGCGGTTGTATTTGATTCCCCGGCAACAAAATCAACGAATATGGAAATAAAATTGGAAACTTGGGTATCCTGGCCATCGGGGAAGAAGAGAATTCGCCATGTGCAACGACCGACGTGAAACTCATCGGAAAATATGTAGTTTCCGATCCCGATTCCTTTAATGTGGGAATAATTATTTATGGTGAATTTGTGAGATCCTTGGCAAATGTCCGTTACCCATACAGAAGACGAAGAAGAAGAACAAGATGCTTCACTTGGCTGATCCTCCTCCATCGCTGCTAACCTTAAACCTGCAAACAAACTTGCAGAGATCCCGCCTTATATATTTATATACTATAAACCCTTGGTAATCAAGTAATAATATTTATATTTTTATGTATATTAGGAAACAATAAAGCTATTATCATGCGATTTTAAATATATGGATGAATATTAAATTCCATCTTATAAAACATAAGATTTATATACAAATCATATATATACCAAATATCCACAATGTAAACATTATTATATCATTAAATTTAATCTATAAATACTAAATTGATATAAATTAAACATGTGAATAACATAGTTAAAAACTTAAAACAATCATAATTTTTGACGTAACCCAGTTTCTATATTTTGAACTGTACTCAAAATACCTATTAAATCCAAATCAGGATTTCAAAATTAAAATGATGGCTGAAGTTACAATTTAAATATAGAAATTAACAACTTTAAAAAACAAACATATTAATTCTAATTTGAGACAAAATATACTTATTTCTCTCTTTAATAATTAACATCAGATCAACCCGTACCATAATGATGGGAAAATAATGAGATTATAAAAATTTAAAGGTAAAAATGATGTATATTGAATAATATTATATGTATATTATTTATTAATATAAAATATTTTTAAAATATTATAACGTATTTCAAAGATCAATCCGTACCATAATCGAACCATAGGGTCTATCTCGATCTCGGGTTAGTCTATTGCAATAGCTCACATTAGACCGGACTTAAGACCTGATCATTGATTTCATTTACAAGAGCTCCAAACGTCATGAGAAAAAAATTGTGCGTATCAAAAAATAACAAAGATTAAGGGTGAGAAAAACCTGAAGATACTCCATGTACAAATAGTAGGCTGCCTTACGCTTTGTTTTCATAATAATCGAATGTACCATTCTAGTTTCAAAAGAGCAGATCCCAAACATTGTAAGCCATCGCATAGTATGATTTGGATGGTTCAAATCACTCCCTGAAGAATGATGCAGTGAAATCAACATGATACTTGATATTTGACGCAATAGACATTGGATCTAGACTCATGATACAAATTAGTTTTTTCTCCTATGGGCTCATTTCTTTCATCCTTTTGAAGGGGTAAACGATTACCAGATAATCATCAGCTGTCTTTTGTACTCGTGGATGCGCTTCACCAAAACAATATTGTTAGCTTTTCAAAAACATAATTATTAAACAGCTCACGAATAGGGATTGGGGAAAACCGGCACATCAAACGGGATTATGCATTGATAATGTATCCTGTTTTCTCCCTGAGAAGTCATGCTTTTCTCTTCTTATTTATCAGCTTGGTCTCTCTCTATTCATTATGCAGTTCTTCTTCATCTGTGAACTGTAATTAAAATCCAAGGAAATAGTCAGCTGGTTAATGCGATAAGAATGAAGTTTGATCCTGGTGATCTAAGTTTCAAACCTCTTGGACACATGGAGTAAACCTTATACCTTTTTCAGTTCTACCAATCGTCTAACCTTGTTCACTTGGTTATGATCTTGATGAGCTCTGGATTGCATAAGTGGATCCATCTTCATGGAGTGACCCCATTGGTTTTTTTTTGAAATTTCTCCGGGCCTCTGAAACACAAGAAATTTCTTAAATCATTAAAGAAGGCATCACATAATCTAGGAAGATTAGCATCACCTGATAGAAATCATTGAAAATTTTCTCTTTGACAACATTGTTATCAATTTCTGTAACACAGTTAACTGTATGCAACACATAAATTAGCTAGCCATGTGAACTATTGGTGATTTTTCGGGATCCGGTTCAATAGATGGACAGACATCACTTGCAAAGAGTATTTATCATAAGGCATTGCATCGAATAGAGCAGAGAGTATTTTACCAGATTTTTGGCTGATTAGTTAAGTGACACCAGGGTTGTAAGTAGTCCAATATTATCCATAATCCAGCTATCATACTGCTGAATTATTGTAATGATAAGTTGCACATAAAAACTACAAGTGCTTCACTTCCAAATATATTTCAAAATCTAAGGTTAGAGCTCATGTGTATAACCTCTTCATTAATCATCTTAACATGCCTAGGAAGATGTTCTTGCAGAAGACTCAAACTCCAATTTTCCAAAGCCTAGAGAAGAACTGTGTGGGTAATATCTGTGAAGAAGCATAAATAAGTACTTAATGAGTGATTTAAAAAAATTAATATTAGAGAGAAAAACTTATGAGTGATTTCTCATGCTTCTTTCCAGCCAAGATCCTTCTCACTGAAATATTCTCATGAGCTCAGGTATACAAAAGAATTCACTTAAGCGATGAAAAAAGCATCACGGAATCAAGGGCNCATGCTCCCCTTTATTAAAGGCAAATAAATCATACCTATATCTTAATCAAAACCCCACATTGGGTAGTTAACTGTTGCAATTGAGTAAATAAAATAGGAAGCCCCCAGTTCCTGCAATTATGAAGCTAATAAATATTCATTTTACTAAGAAGAAAATCTCAAAAATCTACATTTTTCGATGTGTGTCTCAAATGCTCCAGCGCTAAGCTTCTGTGAGCTTCAAGAGCTCTACCTTGTTTCATGATAAAAAAAATTGTGCGTATCGCAAAAAAAAGAAGATGAAGGGTGACAAAAACCTGAAGATACTCCATGGATAGATAGCTACTCCGAGAAATCAGGAAGCCGCCAGCCTAATCCTCAATCACCAACAAGTGTTGCCTCTAGTTCCAACTCATGTAATCAAATTAACATTTAGTCAACATGAAAGATCTTGCTCATTAAACATGAAACAATTAATTTGAATAGATCATGCCTTGCACATTAATATGAGACTCTGAATTTCAATGTTTTGCTGCTAATTAAATATCAACAATTCAACAAGACATAGATCAATGCTTTGCACATTAATATGAAAACATTTACGAGCAAAACAATGAAACTCGAGAAATCTCTGGCATGAAAGCCTTTATCTCATCGAAATTAGACTAATAAGTGTCATCAAGATAATATGAAGCAAACATCAACAATCAGAGAACATCAAACCTTCTGTATTGACTTAATCGGATGACGAAACCTCCATTTTGTAGATCTCCTTCTTTTTGGCAATATTGCTCACAGCAATAGACCTCCGAACCTGAAATTCTGGAAACCGAAGCGGGATTTCCATATCCTAGTACAGCCGCAAGCGGCAGGCGCTACAAATGCGGAAGTCTAACGCGAGTGTGAAATCCGCAATTGCAGAGTCTCGCGCACAACGAAAAGAGATTCAGAGAAATGTAGAAAGAACTCCGTCTCCCCGTCTCCCAAGTTTCTCCTTACTTTCCATGTTTTTGATGTTTGAGGAATGGAGGTTTAAGTAGGCATAAATAAAGAAGAACACGAGGAATAGCAACGGCCAGTTTTCGAAGTTCGAACTAGCCGTTTTATATTTATTTTGTAAATATAATTAAAATATCCGACCAAGCATAACCGTTAACTTGATCACTTTCCTTCTTTACTTCATTAAATTTTAAAAATTGAATTGAAAGAATTCTGGCAAAATTACAGCCGTTTGGGCATTTTTAATTGTAACAAACTGTTACATCACGGCACGAAACGTAACCGAACAGTTGGAATCAAGATGGAAGCTATGCTTTTTTCATTTTACGATACCAAATCAACGGATGCTTCATACACACCAAAGCAATATTTATCACCTAGATTGCACGATTCGCTCGGATTCGTGCAATTTAGCGCACCCGGTGCACTACAGGGTGCTTAAAAAATTTTAAAAATCGAAAAATATATATTTAATTAATTTGCATAAAATTTTATACAATCCATCATACTTGTAATCGAAATGATTTTAAATATTATTAGATTATTGAGTAAATTGTAAAAAATAATATATTTATATTATTTTAATCAACGAATCATTAACGCACACTAATCGGATTCGTAAAAAATTTACGAATCTCGCACCCCGAATCTCGCACCTCGCATCTTTATTGGGCAACATAGTTTATTACCTTGTGTTTGGAATGTTCGAATCTATGATGTTAGGATAGGGGTTAAATAATTCGGGAATATGCGGATTCTAATGCAAGAATTCATGATATCCAAAAATATATTAATAATATTTTTTTTAAATTATTGATAATTTACAATTTGCAGAAGATGACACACATGGCCAGCTATTTTCATGGGGATTTGCATTTCTTTTTGCTTATTTGAAAATTGGGTTGCCTTTTTCCTATGTTACAATGATACGTAATACGATTCATGACACGACACGATTCGCGATTCGAAATGCGTATTTTTTAGAAAATTCGGATAAGGATTAGTAAATTTTATAATTATAATAATTATTTTATTTATATAATTTATAGTTTTTTATAACTTAAAATAATCATAATTATGGATAAAATATTTTTTAATCATGATCGAATTATAAACATAATATATAATAAATAATTTATAATGAAACTAAAAGTTTGTTAAAATTTAAAATTAATAAAATAATTAAAAGTTGATAAATATTACATAACTTATAAAATTTCTAACATAATAATTTAGATTTCTGATTTATTTTTTGAATTTTTTCAATTTTGCCTTCTAATTTAACCCGATTCAAGAATCATAGAATCGGAATAGATTCGCGAATCTTAGAGAATCAGAATCGTAAATTTCTGTAAAAATAAAAAATCCTTGTAACGTAACCTTTTTCAAACATTAAGAAGGAAGACTCACTTACATTTATCCTCCTTTCTTTGATGTACCATTCAATAACAATAAATCCAAATAAAAAATATATGTTTGAATAAAATGCTTTGCTTTACAAGTATTCAAAATGAGACTATTAAGTGATACCAAGTTTAAAATAGTTAAAAGATTATGTTTAGAAATTGTGTATTTAACAATCATTGTTTTAAAACCGTTTAACAATGATTTGACTAATAATAGCATTATTTCATCCACATGATTTATTTTGAAAATTTATACGTTATTTCTTATTTTTTCAAACTTGTATACTCATTACATCTTATACATTTAAAGGTCAAATACAAACTAGTAATGTGTAAACTATATAACATAAACAAGTATTGTGGTCAACCATGAATGGCATGGATAATTACGTATATAAAACAATTTTAGGGTTAAATTTGAAGGTTTTTTAATTTTATGGTTTAGTTTATTCAATATGTTGACGGATTGGGCTCCACTTTCAACCCGTTGACGTATCAAGAAAAATTCTCAACCTGTTGGACCAACCCGTAATCCGTTGGGCCGAATCATACCGATCGGACTTAGGATGAAACAAATGTTTGTAACGGATATTTATGTTGACCCATCAAACCTGATCCAACCACCCGTATCATTAACCTCTTTTTAAAGATCTATTGGAACATATATTTATGTTGTCGGGATAAATACCATGTTTTTGCTTCACCCGTTGGACATCATTTGAATGAAACTATTTTGAATTATCCATCTCCTCTAAGTTCTTCTCATTTCCCTCTCATCTCTTTATTGCTCCCACCCCAATCCAGGGTCATAGCATTCTTCCTTTATTTCCGCCATGAAACCACTGAAGAAAAGTTCTTCCCTATTCCGACGGCATTTGCACTATTAGCAATAGAAGCATTCGTAAGAAGGGAAACCATGCTTTTTGTTCCCCTCACAACAGATTGAAAAGAAACAATCACCCTATCGGAAGGGTAATTTAGGAATATAAATATCCGAAGCATTAAGTGGGTCATTTCTTCCGACACGAATCTGGTACGTTCTGCATAATGAAGACCATAACAACCGGAGTGATCTTGTCCAGTAGCATCAGACCAAGCTTTGTATTAATCCGATATGATATTGAAAATCACTCAATTCAATTGTTTCTAACGGTAACTTTCTTAGAATTCAAAATTAGGCATTCAAAATTATCCCATGCCCCTTTCATTCGCCTTTATATATTATTCTACTTTCCCCAAACCAACGATTAATCAATCACGATATATCGCGCGCAATCTCATCCGACGTATTTGGTTTCTCTTTGCTTTTTGTTATGGTTTCTGTTTCCTTCTGATCTTCAACAAAAAACGACAGGGATCTGAATCTGTCACCATATGTGTACCGAGTTGACGGAAGTCGCTTGGCACAAGAAAATTTTGGCCCGACCGGAACTGTGAGTCCGTTAGGCCCACACTTTTGTGGATCCCATGCTTGACGAATACGTCGACGAAGTATTTTGATCCTAAACGTTTATATCCTAAGAAGATTTAGTGTTGAATTCAAATACTTTACTTGCATTTTAGAACATACTGCCTTCCATTCATTATATTTTCTTACTCAAGTGAACACTAATTAGGAGATTTAAGAATGTCTATTACATAAACTGACGCTAAGCTTATATTTTTAGATCCAATTTCTTTACCCATGTGAATGTTAGTTAAACCATGCTAAAAATTTATGAAATGCTGTAAAGTTCATTCTTTGTGTTCCATTTGCAGGTTTTATTCTGTCATCATAATTGCTTGCGAATTCCTTGAGCGAGAAGGAAAACTTTCTCGTTACCCCTTCTTTCATTTCAAATCAATATTATTTTAATGCACGTTTAATTTTTTTTATTCCTAGAAGTACATTTCTATATTTTTAATCCGTTAGCGAAAAGGATGGTCGTTGAATCAGGTGTTTATATGGCCCATCTTGCAAACCGAATTTATTATATCCTGAAACATTCAAGTTATTTTCATGTTTTTAGCTTTTTTGTTTTAGTTTTATGTTAGTTGGTTATTTGACTTTGACTTCAAGAAAATATTTATGTTTTCCATGTTCCCACGAAAACTTTTTCTTTGCCCCATTTTTTCATTTCAAATCAGTATTATTTTTAAGCATATTTATTTATTTTTTGATTCTTGGAATTACATTTCTTGATTTTAATCTGTTAGCGGGAATGATGGTCGTTGAACAAGATGTTTATATGGCCCGTCTTGCAAACCGGTTTTCTATCTCCTTAAACATTCAAGTTATTGTCATGTTTTTGTTTTTGTTTTTTTTCACATGCTTATTTAAGTTCCACATCAAGAAATTATTTTCTCTTTCGTTGTTCCTTCGAAAATTTTCTCGTTACCCTTGTTTTCATTTGTAATTAGTATTATTTTTATGCACTATCAAATTCTTAGGTTGGGCATGTCTTGAACATCTCTATTTAAAATTTTGCTTGATGCTTAGAACTACTCTTTTGCTATATTATTTTTATATTGTACCTAACTTAAGTTTACATGTCTTGAGCATCTCTATTTTAAATTTTCTTGATGCTTGGAACTTGTTTTTGCTTTTTCTTCTCTCTTAATAGATTTTAGATTTGTTTTCTTATCATTTTAATGCAATTGACAAATTGTAGTTCTTTAGGGAGTGTACTCGGATATAACGTATAAGAGGGGTGTGTTGAAATAGTGTATATTATCCCACATAGGAAAATGAAATGGGGTGGATTGGTTTATAAGAGGAAATGTGGACCATAGTAAATAACTTGTTCAAGTGTTTTACGGTGTTGTCTCCTTCCTCTTATACGTTATATCCGAGTATACTTCTCAAGTATATTGACCCGACTCTAGAAATTTAACACAGTATTGGAACGAGTTCAAAAAATCATGAGTGACCTTAACGAGGGTTATTCCGGTTTAATTGATGGGTTGGTAATTCAAATCCACCAATTTGAATTGTCAAGTCGAACTTATCAGATGGTTGGACCAGAGGGGGGTGTGTTGAAATAATGTCTATTATCCCACATCGAAAAATAAAAGTGGGTGGATTGGTTTATAAGAAGGAATGTAGATCATAATAAATGACTTGTTCAAATTTTTTACGGTGTGGTCTCCTCCCTCTTATACGTGATATCCGAGCACACTCCCCACGTATATTGACCCGACTCTAGAAATTTAACATGCTATCGGAGCGAGTACGATAAATCATGAGTGACCTTAGCGGGGGTTATTCCGCTTTAATTGAATGGTTGGTAATTCAAATCCACCAATTTGAATTGTTAAGTGCTTGGCCTCTCTAGAAATTTAACAAACTTGGCCGCTCTTCATAATTCTGCAGTGCTACATCATGTAATTAAAATCCAAGGAAATGGTTAGCGGGACACATGGAATAAACCTTATACCTTCCTCAGTTCTGCCAATCGTCTAACCTTGTTCACTTGGTTATGATGTTGATGAGCTCAGGATTGCATAAGTGGATCCATCTTCTTCGAGTGACCCCATTGGTTTTGTTTTGAAATTTCTCGGGTCCTCTGAAACACAAGAAATTTCTTAAGTGGTTAAAGAAGGCATCACATAATCCAGGCCGATCAACATCACCTAATAGAAATCGTTGAAAACTTCCTCTTAGACAATATTGTTATCAATTTCTGCAACACAGTTAACTGTATGCAACACATAAATTAGCTAGTCATGTGAACTATTGGTGATTTATCGGGATCCGGAATCACTTGCAGAGAGTATTTATCATAAGGCATTTGCATCGAATAGAGCAGAGCAGAGAGTATTTTACTAGGTTTTTGGCTGATTTGTTAAGTGAGTCCAGGGTTGTAGGTAGTCCAATATTATCCAGAACCCTCATTTGCTTGAGATTTCCATTCAGAGCTCCAGTTCATTAGTGCCACTACCATATTGCTGAATTATTGTAATGATAAACTGCACATAAAAACTACAAGTGCTTCACTTCCAAATATATTTCAAAATCTAAGGTTAGAGCTCATGTGTATAACCTCTTCATTAATCATCTTAACATGCCTAGGAAGATGTTCTTGCAGAAGACTCAAACTCCAATTTTCCAAAGCCTAGAGAAGAACTGTGTGGGTAATATATGCTACAATCTGTGAAGAAGCATAAATAAGTACTTAATGAGTGATTTAAAAAAATTAAAATTAGAGACAGAAAAACTTATGAGTGATTTCTCATGCTTCTTTCCAGCCAAGATCCTTCTCACTGAAATATTCTCATGAGCTCAGGTATACAAAAGAATTCACTTAAGCGATGAAAAAAGCATCACGGAATCAAGGGCCAATCAACATCACCTGGTAGAAATCGTTGAAAACATCCTCTCTGACAGTACTGCTATGAATTTCTGCAACACCGTAAGTATGCGCACCAACAACACATAAATTAGCCATTTTTCAGGATCCGGTTCAAAAAATGACAAAACATGCAACGCTACATCCTGGAAAAATATTTATCATCAGGCATTTGCAACTGCATATTTGAATTGCTACATACAACCACCTTCGCATAGAACAAAGAATCTATTGGAGCTATGTAGAGTATTTTACCATGTTTTCAGCTTATTTTATAAGTGAATAGGGTAGTTGCACGTAGTCCAATATTATCCAGAACTTTCATCCGCATTAGCTTTCCCTCAGGAGCTTAAGGTCATCAGGGTCATACAGTTGAATTATTGTAATGATAAGCTGCGCAGAAAAACCACAAGTGCTTCAATACCAAATATATTACTATTTATCAAGTTAGAGCTCATCTGTATTGCCTCTTCATTAATCATTCGAAAGATTAATGAAGAAGTTCAAGCAGAAGACTCAAGCTCCACTATTCCAAAGCCTCAGGAAGAACTGTGTTTAAATGACAATTATATACAAAATCAATAATAGGGACAAAAAACCTTTGAGTGATCTCCAAAGCTTTTTTCCAGCCAAGTCCCTTTTCATCTACAAATATTCTCATGAGCTCGGTTATACAAAAGGCAGGGCGAGTATCATTCATCTACCAGTTCAAAGGTTCCCCTGATCTCCTATCAAACGTTGATACCTACAATATTATGAAGAGAAGCCGAGCATACATGTACTGCTGCTTAATTATAAGCTTCATTCCTTCATCTGAATGGTACAACACATAGTAAGTGCATCAAAAAACCAAATAGAAATTTAGGGAGCAACATATGTTCTCAAGTTGTTGGATGCTCTCCTTTATTAAAGCCAAGTAGATCATACCTATATCTTGGTCCAAAACCCAACTCTGGGTAGTTAAGTGTGGCAATTGAGTCAAAAAAATAAGAAGCTAGCCTGCCTAATCTTCCATTACCAAGTGATGCGTCTGGTTCCTGCAATCATCAAGCTAATTAGATATTCATTTTACCTAAGAAGAAAATCCCCAAAAAACCTTCCCTGACTANATTGACATCATCAGATGATGAAACCTCCATTTTCTTGATCTCCTTCTTAGCGGCGGCGACGTTGCTCACAGCAATGGACCTCCGAATCTTAAATTCTGGAAACAAATTCTTTGAATGCGAAGCACGATTTCCATATCCTATTACCGCCTCAAGAGCCTGGCACTACAAGTACGGAAGTGTAACGCGACTGTGAAATCCGCAATTGCAGACTTTCCATATCTCAGAGCAATCACGTAAAACAAAAAAAAATTCTGAGAAATGTAAAAAGAACTCCGTCTCCAAGTTTCTTCTTCCTTTGCCGGTTCTTAATCTTTGAGGAATGGAGGTTTAAGTAGGCATGGATGAAGTACAGCACGAGGAATATCAACGGATGGTTTTCGAAATTCGAACTAGCCATTTTTAATTTATTTGTAATTTTATTGATCAAATATAAGCAAAATATCCAGGCAAGCATAGCCGTTATGCTCTTTCCTTGTTTTAACACTTTCCTTGTTTACTTTGTAATATTAATTATTTAATCGGCTAGTTTTTAAAAGAAAGTATGATGTTTATGAACAAGGAATTGCAGTCCTTAAAACCAATGTTTTCATACCGGTCCGGAATTACGTACCGATTCCGACCGGTATGAGTGGTACGATCGGTATACCGGACGGTACTAAAATTTATTTTATTTTATTTTTTAAAAAATTAATATTTAGTTAGTTTTTGAGGATCAGACCCGAAAAAACCCGGTATCGGACGGTACGAAAAAAAATATCGGTACCAAGCGAAATTTGACGTACCGGACGGTATACCGTCCGATATGAAAACACTGCTTAAAACAGGAAAACGAAACCTACAAGTAGACAATTTTAAAAAAATCAGTTTTTCAAAACGGTTTAGTTAATATATAAATAATAATATTTAAATCTTAAAAATATAAATTTATCAACCCATTAGAGATGGCAACCGCCAGGCGTCAACATGGGCACATATGTGAGAGTTACATCACTAACCACTATTCGCCCAGTTTAACACACCACCTATCTGCTACATGCCCCATCCCGCTGTATCCCATTTATACCCTATCTAGTACCCGTCTCGTCAAAGTTTATGGTTAATCGTTAAGTATAATTTATTTTTTAATAATTTACTAATGTAAAAAAATTATAATAAGTTAATTATATATCTTACAAAATTAATTATTTTAGCATTATATTTTTTAATATCTTTTACAAGACATTTAAAAATATCAATATCGAAATAAACAAGTTTTACCATCAAAATTTTAATATCGAAAAAACTATAGATTTTTTTGAAATATTATTCTTATCTCATAAAAATAATAATAATATCGGTGCCGCTTGCTTTTAATTAGTAAGTAACATCACGACTTTCTCGTGTCAAATTTAAGTTGCAAGGGATATTTATGTTGTCGGGATAAATACGCTGCTTTTGCGTCCCGTTGGACATATTTTGAATGAAACTATTATGAATTATCCCTCTTCATCTCCTCTCAGTTCTTCTCATTTCCCTCTTCATCTCTTCTCTGCTATCCCTCCCCATTCCAGGGTCGTAATATTCTTCCTCTATTTCCACCATGAAACCATTGAAGAAAGTTCTTCCATATTCCGACGAGATTTGCACTAGTATTAATAGAAGCATTCGTCAGAAGGGAAGCAGCAATGCTTTTTGTTCCCCTGACAACAGATTGGAAAGCACCCTATCGGAAGGGTAATCTGGGAATGTAAATATCGGAAGCATTCAATTTAACAAACTCACTCTATTTTGTCCGGCACGAATCTTGTACGTTCTGCCTAACCAACGGAGTGATCTTGTCCAATATCATCAAACCAAGCTTTGAATTCGCCGGTATGACATTGAAAATCTCTCAATTCAATTGTTTCTAACGGTAACTTTCTTAGAATTCACAATTATCCCACGCTCCTTCCATTCACCTTTATATATTATTCTACTTTCCCCAAATCAACGATTAATCAATCACGATGTGTCGCGGGCGATCTCATCCGACGTATTTGGTTTCTCTTTGCTTTTTGTGATGGTTTCTATTGTGGGCTCTTGTCAAAACATCTCACATTATAACCCTAAGCCCATTATCCAACGAGTCATTGAAGTCAGAGGAGCGGTTTCACAAAACAGTTAAAATCGCACGATATAAAACAGAGGCAAGCACATGAACGCTGATCATCGCATAAACCAGAAAAAGCAAGGTCAAGGAAGAGCAGACTTATCGAGAACCAAAAGAGGCTGAAGCTGGCAACTGATAAAGTCAGAATTCTGATCTGTAATGTTTCTTGAGTGACCTGAAGAATCTTGATGATTCTTCAAGTGTTCTTGTACCTGTAAAACAAAACTGTGATAGTGAATTGATGGTGGTAATACCCTTTGTGGTTTTTCTTCGGATTTACTCCGATTTCCACGTAAAAGAGCTCTCGTGCAAATAAGAAGACTTATCTCTGATTGAGGAGGAATCCAATAACAACCATCTAAACTCTTGAGAGTGTCTCCTTTGCAACATCTGTTTCCTTCTGATCTTCAACGAAAACGACAGGGGATCTGAATCTGTCGCCGGATGTGCATCGAAGTCGCTAGGCACAAGAAAATGTTGGCCCGACCGGAACTGTGCATCCTTTACGCCCACACTTTTGTGGATCCCATGCTTGACGAATACGTCGACGAGGTATTTGATCCTAAACATTTATATCCTGAAAAGATTTAGTGTTGAAATCAAATACTTTACTTGTAGTTTAGAACAATGTGTCTTCCGTTCATTATATTTTTTTACTCAAGTGAACACTAATTAGGAGATTTTGGAATGCCTATAACAAAAACTAACGATGAGCTTATATTTTTGCGCACATTGCTAGATCTTACTTCGTTACCCAAGTGAATGTTAGTTAAATCATGTTGTAAAATTCATCATTCTTTGTGTCCCACTTGCAGGTTTAATTCTGTCAACATAATTGCTTGCGAATTCCTTGAGCAAAATTCTTCATCTTCCTGTTCTGTTGTAAAGCTCATAGGGAATGTGAGACATACTTGTTATAATAGTATATGGTATGCAATGTTGTTCATATTTAAAATTTATTAATGCTTGTAATTACTTTTTCTTGGATTTTTAACGGAATGATAGCAATTGAACAAGGTGTTTAACCATTCTTGCAAAGCAGTATATTTATCTCCTCAAACATTCAAGTTAATATCAGTTTTTAACTTTTTTTGTTTCAGATTCTTGGCAATTGCTTATTTAAATTTCAATTCAAAAAAATATTTCTACTTTTCATGTTCATTCGAAACTTTCTCTCATTTCAAATCGGTATTATTTTAATGCATGTTTAAATTTTTTTTGATGATTTGAAATACATTTTTGGATTTTTAATCCGTTAGCGGGAATGATGGCCGTTGAACAATGTGTTTATATGTCCCTTCTTGCAAATCAGATTCTTTATCTACGGAAACATTCAAGTTAGTATCAGTTTTTAACATTTATTTTTCAATTTTCAGTGAGTTTCTTATTTGAATTCCACTTCAAAAAAATATTTATGTTTTCCATGCTCACGCTAAACTTTCTCATTACCCTATTTTTTCATTTCAAATCGGTATTATTTTTTATTCTTGGAACTACATTTCTTGATTTTAAATCAGTTAGCGAGAATGCTGGTTGTTGAACATTTATATGGCACATCTTGCCAATCGGATTATTTATCTCCGAAAATATTCAAGTTAATATCAGTTTTAAATTATTGTGTTCCACTTCAAGAAATATTTTTCTGCTTTCCATGATCATTCGAAAACTCTCTCATTTCAAATCGGTATTATTTTTCGATTCATGGAACTACATTTCTTGATTTTTAATTTATTAACAGGAATGATGGTCGTTGAACAATGTGTTGATATGACCCATCTTGCAAACCATATTATTTATCTCCCGAAACATTCAAGTTAATATGAGTTTTAAATTATTGTCTCTCAGTTTGCTACAATTGCTTTTTGTGTTCCACTTCAAGAAAATATTTTTCTGCTTTCCATGTTCATTCGAAAACTTTCTCCCATTTCAAATCGGTATTATTGTTTTATTCTTGGAACTACATTTCTAAATTTTTAATCTGTTAGCGGGAATGATGATCATTGAATAATGTGTTTATATGACCCATCTTACAAACCAGATTATTTATATCCGGAAGCATTCAAGTTAACATCAGTTTTTAATTTTTTTGTTTCAATTTTTCGTCAATTGATTATTTAAGTTTTACTTTAAGAAAAATTTTCTCTTTCCTTGTTCATTCGAAAACATTCTCGTTACCCTATTCTTTCATTGTAAATCGGTATTATTTTAATGCATATTAATTTTTTTTATTCTTTGAACTACATTTCTGGATTTTTAATCCGTTAGCGGAAATGATGATCATTGAACCATGTGTTTATATGGCCCATCTTGCAAACCGGATTATTTATCTCCGAAAACTTTCAACTTAGTATCAATTTTAATTATTTTGTTTCAGCTTTCCGTCAATTGCATATTTTTGTTCACTTCATTAAAATATTTCTGCTTTCATTATTCATTCGAAAACTTTCTCGTTACCCTACTCTTTAATTTTAAATCGGTGTTATTTTAATGCACATTTAAAAGTTTCTTGATGATTGGAACTACATTATGGATTTTTGATCCGTTAAAGGGAATGATGGTCGTTGAATAAGGTCCTTATATGACCTTTCTTGTAAACCAGATTCTTTATCTACCGAAACATTCAAGTTATTTTCATGTTTTTGTTTCAGTTTTTTTTCACTTCCTTATTTGATTTCCACATCAAGAAATTATTTCCGCTTTACGTGTTCCTTCGAAAACTTTCTCATTACCCTTGCTTTCATTAAAATAAATATTATTTTTAATGTCTTGAGTACTTCTATTTAAATTTTACTTGATGGTTAGACTTTTTTTGATAATCCCTATTTAAAATTTTCTTGATGCTTGGAACTACATTTTATGGATTTTAATCCATTTGTGGGAATGATGGTCATTGAACAAGTGTTTATATCTCTGCAACCCGGATTCTTATTTCTAGAAACATTCAAACTAGTATTAGTTTTTTGTTTACTAATACTAGCTTGAATGTTTATGCTTCCGTGACCCTTAGAAAGCATTCAAGGCATATCACTTGCTTACTTAATTTTCATTTAAGAAAAAAATATTTATGCTTTCGTGTCCCCTAGAAAACTTTCTCGTTACCCTTGATTTCATTTGTAATCCGTATTATTTTTTTATACACTATTAAATTCTTATGTTGCATATGTCTTGAGCATCTCTATTTAAAATTTTGCTTGATGTTTTGAAATAGAGTATTATTTTGTAGAGAATAATACTCTATTATTCTCTATTGTACCCAACTTATGTTGTATTATTTTTATATTGTATCCAACTTATGTTTACATGTATTGAGCATCTCCATTTTAAATTTTCTTGATGCTTGCAACTTGTTTTTGCTTTTTCTTCTTTCTTAATTGATTTTAGATTTGTTTTTTTATCATTTTAATGTATTTGGCAAAATCGCTTAATTTTTCAACTTATTTATATCAACTTGGCCTCTCTCCATGAATTCTGTCCTGTAATTAAAATCCAAGGAAATGGTTAGCCGGATACTACTGTAAGAAATAAGTATGGTCATGGTGTTGTAAGTTTCAAACCTCTTGGACACATGGAATAAACCTTATACCTTTTTTTCAGTTCTACCAATCGTCTAACCTTGTTCACTTGGTTATGATCTTGATGAGCTCTGGATTGCACAAGTGGATCCATCTTCTTGGAGTGACCCCATTGGTTTTGTTTTGAAATTTCTCGGGTCCTCTGAAACACAAGAAATTTCTCAAGTGGTTAAAGAAGGCATCACATAATCCAACATCACCTTATACAAATCGTTGAAAACTTCCTCTTTGACGATATTGCTATCAATTTCTGCAACACAATTAACTGTATGCAACACATAAATTAGCTACCCATGTGAACTATTGGTGATTTTTCGGGATCCGGTTCAATAGATGGACAGACATCACTTACAGAGAGAGTATTTATCATAAGGCATTTGCATCGAATAAAGCAGAGAGTATTTTACCAGGTTTTTGGCTGATTTATTAAGTGAGTCCAATATTATCCAGAACCCTCATTTGCATGAGTTTTCCCTTCAGGAGCTCCAGTGCCACTATCATATTGCTGAATTATTGTAATGATAAGCTGCACATAAAAGCTACAAGTGATTCACTAACAAATATATTCAAAATTCTAAGGTTAGATCTCATGTGTATAACCTCTTCATTAATCATTCTAAAGATCTTAACATGCATAGGAAGATGTTCTTGCAGAAGACTCAAGCTCCACTTTTCCAAAGCCTAGGGCATAACTGTGTGGTTAATATATGCTACAATTCTGTGAAGAAGCATAAATAAGTACTTATAAGTGATTAAAAAATTAATATTAGAGACAGAAAAACTTATGAGTGATTTCTCATGCTTCTTTCCAGCCAAGTCCCTTCTCACTGAAATATTCTCATGAGCTCATGTATACAAAACATGGGGTGAGTAGCTTAACATGTATTGCTGGATACAGCACATAGCAAATCCGGTCCACATAAAAATTTTAAAAGGTCAAGTGCATCAAAAAAATTTAAGGAGACATACGTTCTCAGCTCATTTCATGTTCTCATAAGTTGTTGCATGCTCCTCTTTATTAAAGGCAAGAAGACCATACCTATATCTTAGTCCAAAACCAAACTCTGGGTAGTTAAGTGTGGCAATTGAGTCAATAAAACAGGAAGCCAGCCTGCCTAATCCTCCATTACCAAGTGCTGTTGTCTGATTTCTGCAATCATCAAGCGAATTAGATATTCATTTTAGCTAAGAAGAAAATCCCCCATTAACCTTCCACGCTATTTAGCTACGTTTTCAAAGTGTGCCACAAATGCTCCAGCGCCTCAGAATAAGCCCCTGTGAGCTTCAAATTACCAATTGCATTTAGAAGTGCTCCACTCTGTTTCCACACATCATGAGAACAAATTCTGCGTATCACAAAAACAACAAAGATTAAGGGTGAGAAAAACCTGAAGATCTTCCATGTACAGATGGTAGGCTTGCTTTACGTTTTATTCATAATAATCAAATGTATCATTCTAGTTTCGAAAGAGCAGATCATGAACACTGTCAACCATCGCATAGTATGGTTTGAGTGGTTCACCCTGTATATAAAATTCAAGAAATGGTCTACGGGAAACTACTATAAGAAAGAAGTGTGGTCATGGTGTTCTAAGTTTCAAACCTCTTGGACACATGGAATAAACCTTATACCTTCCTCAGTTCTACCAATCGTCTAACCTTATTCACTTGGTTATGATCTTGATGATGAGCTCTGGATTGCATAAGTGGATCCATCTTATGGAGTAACCCTATTGGTTTTGTTTTGAAATTCCTCAGGGCCTCTGAAGCACAAGAAATTTCTCAAGTGGTTAAACAAATCGTTGAAAACTTAAGTGATCCATAATTAACTGTATGCAACACATAAATTAGCTAGCCATGTGAACTGTTGGTGATTTTTCGGGATCCGATTCAATAGATGGACAGACATCACTTGCAGAGAGAGTATTTATCATAAGGCATTTGCATCGAATAAAGCAGAGAGTATTTTACCAGGTTTTTGGCTGATTTATTAAGTGAGTCCAATATTATCAAGAACCCTCATTTGCATGAGTTTTCCCTTCAGGAGCTCCAGTGCCACTATCATATTGCTGAATTATTGTAATGATAAGCTGCACATAAAAACTACAAGTGATTCACTAACAAATATATTCAAAATTCTAAGGTTAGATCTCATGTGTATAACCTCTTCATTAATCATTCTAAAGATCTTAACATGCATAGGAAGATGTTCTTGCAGAAGACTCAAGCTCCACTTTTCCAAAGCCTAGGGCATAACTGTGTGGTTAATATATGCTACAATTCTGTGAAGAAGCATAAATAAATACTTATAAGTGATTAAAAAATTAATATTGGAGACAGAAAAACTTATGAGTGATTTCTCATACTTCTTTCCAGCCAAGTTCCTTCTCATCTGAAATATTCTTATGAGCTCAGGTATACTAAACATGGGGTGAGTAGCATTCATCTGTGATTAGTTTGACATGTATTGCTTCTTTCCTTCATCTTAATCGTCTCATGTATACAACACACAGCAAATCCGGTCCACAGAAACATTTTAAAAGGTCAAGTGCATAAAAAAAGCATATAGATATTTAGGGAGCAACATATGATATCAGCACTTTTGCAGTCTCATAGTTGTTGCATGCTCCGCCTTAGTAGAGGCAAGTATACCATACCTATATCTTAGTCCAAAACCCAACGTTGGGTAGTTAAGTGTGACAATTGAGTCAAGAAAAAAGGAAGCAGCCTGCCTAATCCTCCATTACCAAGTGTTGTGTTTTGTTCCTACAATCATCAAGCAAATTAGATATTCATTTTACTAAGAAGGAAATCCCAAAAAAATATTCCCTGCCTATTCAGCTACGGTTTCCAAAGTGTGTCCCAGACTCCCAAATGGTCAAGCACCTCGGGGCTCCACCCTGATTACTGATTTCATTTACAAGAGCTCCACCATGTTTCTAAACGTCATGGGAAAAAAATTGTGCGTATCAAAAAATAACAAAGATTAAGGGTTAGAAAAACCTGAAGATACTCCATGTACAAATAGTAGGCTGCCTTAAGCTTTCTTTTCATAATAATCGAATGTACCATTCCAGTTTCGAAAGAGCATATCACGAAAATTGTCAGCCATTGCACAGTATGATTTGGGTGGTTCAAATCACTCCCTGGAGAATGATGCAGTGAAATCAACATGATACTTGATATTTGACGCAATAGACATTGGATCGAAACTCATGATACAAATCACTCCAGGTCATCAGTGCCACTACCATACTGCTGAATTATTGAAATGATAAGCTGCACATAAAAACTACAAGTGCTTCACTTCCAAATATATTTCAAAATCTAAGGTTAGAGCTCATGTGTATAACCTCTTCATTAATCATTCTAATGATCTTAAAATACATGCCTAAGAAGAAGTTCTTGCAGAAAACTCAAGCTTCAAATTTCCAAAGCCTAGAGAAGAACTGTGTGGTTAGTATATGCTACAATCCTGTGAAGAAGCATAAATAAGTACTTATGAGTGATTTCCCATGCTATTTCCAGCCAAGATCCTTCTCATCTGAAAATATTATCATCAGCTCAGTTATACAAAACATGGGGTGAGTAGTTTAACGTGTATTGCTGGTTAATTCTAAGCTTCTTTCCTTCATCTTAATCGTCTCCTGGATACAACACATAGCAAACCCGGTCCACATAAACATTTTAAAAGGTCAAGTGCATCAAAACACCATATAAAAATTTAGGGAGAAACATACGTTCTCAACACTTTTCATGTTCTCATAAGTTGTTGCATGCTCCCCTTTATTAAAGGCAAGAAGACCATACCTATATCTTAGTCCAAAACCCAACTCTGAGTAGTTAAGTGTGGCAAATGAGTCAATAAAATAGGAAGCCAGTCTGCCTAATCCTCCAATACCAAGTGCTGCGTCTGGTTCCTGCAATCATCACGCTAATAAGATATTCATTTTAGCTAAGAAGAAAATCCCCCAAAAACCTTCAACGTTATTTAGCTACGTTTTCAAAGTGTGCCACAAATGCTCCAACGCCTCAGAATAAGCCCCTTTGAGCTTCAAATTACCAATTGCATTTAGAAGTGCTCCACTCTGTTTCCACACATCATGAGAACAAATTCTGCGTATCACAAAAACAACAAAGATTAAGGGTGAGAAAAACCTGAAGATCTTCCATGTACAAATAGTAGGCTTGCTTTACGTTTTATTCATAATAATCAAATGTATCATTCTAGTTTCGAAAGAGCAGATCATGAACATTGTCAACCATCGCATAGTATGGTTTGAGTGGTTCACTCTGTATATAAAATCCAAGAAATGGTCTACGGGAAACTACTATAAGAAAGAAGTGTGGTCATGGTGTTCTAAGTTTCAAACCTCTTGGACACATGGAATAAACCTTATACCTTCCTCAGTTCTGCCAATCGTCTAACCTTATTCACTTGGTTATGATCTTGATGATGAGCTCTGGATTGCATAAGTGGATCCATCTTCTTGGAGTGACCCCATTGGTTTTGTTTTAAAATTTCTCGAGGCCTCTGAAAGACAAGAAATTTTTTAAGTGGTTAAAGAAGGCATCACATAATCCAGGCCGATCAACATCACCTAATATAAATCGTTGAAAACTTCCTCTTTGACAATATTGTTATCAATTTCTGCAACACAGTTAACAGTATGCAACACATAAATTAGCTAGCCATATGAACTATTGGTGATTTTTCGAGATCCGGTTCAATAGATGGACATCACTTGCAGAGAGTATTTATCATAAGGCATTTGCATCGAATAGAGCAGAGAGTATTTTACCAGGTTTTTGGTTGATTTGTTAAGAGAGTCCAGGGTTGTAGGTAGTCCAATATTATCCAGAACCCTCATTTGCATGAGTTTTCCCTTCAGAGCTCCAGGTCATTAGCACTAAATGATAAGCTGCACATAAAAACTACAAGTGCTTCACTTCTAAATATATTTCATATTCTAAGGTGTATAACCTCTTCAATAATCATTCTAATGATCTTAACATGCCTAAGAAGAAGTTCTTGCAGAAAGACTGGAGAAGAACTGTGTGGTTAGTATATGCTACAATCCTGTGAAGAAGCATAAATAAGTGTTTATGAGTGATTTAAAAAATTAATATTAGACAGAAAACCTTGAGTGATTTCCCATTATGCTTCTTTCCAGCCAAGATCCTTCTCATCTGAAAATATTATCATGAGCTCAGTTATACAAAACATGGGGTGAGTAGCTTAACGTGTATTGCTGGTTAATTCTAAGCTTCTTTCCTTCATCATAATCGTCTCCTGGATACAATACATAGAAAATCCGGTCCACATAAACATTTTAAAAGGTCAGGTGCATCAAAACACCATATAAAAATTTAGGGAGAAACATACGTTCTCAGCTCTTTTCATGTTCTCATAAGTTGTTGCATGCTCCCCTTTATAAAAGGCAAGAAGACCATACCTATATCTTAGTCCAAAACCCAACTCTGGGTAGTTAAGTGTGGCAATTGAGTCAATAAAACATGAAGTCAGCCTGCCTAATCCTCTATTACCAAGAGTGATGCGTATGGTTCCTGCAATCATCAAGCTAAATGCAACCTACAAAAATCAGAACAAAAACAGAAGAAAGTAGCAAAAAGTTTAAAGCAATGTGACCATCAATTTAGTAGAGAAAGCGATACCTTCAGACCCCGATTATAAGTTGCAAACCAGTAGCGAATGACAAACTGCTCTATTTCATTATGAATTAATAGAGATTTGTATCCCAAGTTTGGTCCATCATTTAACATATTCATATTTACGCACTCCACCGTATTCCTTAAAAGGTTTCCTTCATCTCATCAAGGTTCCACATTTCTCGTCCCTGTTTGAATCATAAGCAAAAGAACCACATTGTGCGTAATACATTGGAAATTCCAAGCAGCAATACACGCAAAAATAAAACACAACCTTGTCACATTGTTATTGGCAAAAGAAATTTGATCAAGCTCCTTGTGGACCAAATCCAAAAGTTGTTCACATAATACAGTCCCATTAGATGCACTCCTAGTAAGACTTAATTGCAGTTTCATGTAGAAGATGAATGCATCCTACCAAATCAGAAAAATTTAAAACAAAGTAGCAGAAAAGTTAAAGCGGTGTGATCGTCAATTTTAGTAGAGAAAGTGATACCTTCAGACTCTGATCATGAGTTGCAAACCAGTAGCTAATGCAAACTGCTCTAGTGCGTTATGAATTAACAGAGATTTACGCACTCCATCATCTTCCTTGAAAATTGTCCTTCATCCCTAATAAAGCAAAGAAAACAAAAATGAGAGTGGACATTCAGATCAGGGCTAAAAATGACGAGACAAGAAACAAAAAAAGACCTAAAACTATATAACCTAACATGAGAAAAAATTCTAACAAAACCCTTAATAATTTCTTCTTGGAGTTCATTAGGAACATCTCCAAGAGGGTTTTCGAGAAGTGATTGAAGTGTTAATGTAGAGCGGAAAACATCTTCCATGGGGTTTGATTGGCTAATATTTTCTCCACTCAAGCTTGTCTCCACCCTTTCCATAAAGAGAAGTACAAGATCTAATGCACAAAAGGAAACTAAGTATTTTAGTGATGCGCATCTCACATATCTAAATGACATGGCTTCTTAAGATATGAGTGAGTACTAGAATATACATGTTTTCGCATCTGAAACCTGTAGTTGCTAACCTCCCACAACAGCATACTCGGAATGGAAACTTGGCACATCCCTTAACACATCCAAAACGTGATTGAAAAGTACTGTTGCAACATGTAACAAGGGATAGCATTCACCTGAATGACATCATGCAAAATAAAACGGTCAGTGAACATTAAGAAAACCTTGATATCAACTATATTGCAATAAAAATGATTAAATCAGGTAAATTCAAATAGTTGACTTATTTTTTAATCTTGTCTTAATTTTCTCTAACCAGAAAGGATATCATTATCAGCAAGATGAACGACAGCCTGAAAAGTTTTTGCAAAGTTCAACTTTGGCACACGCTTCTTGCTCGAGAAGATCTCTAGTGACACACACTGGATCAAAATTTTGACAAGAAAAGGCCAACTCTCCGCTGTAAAACAACAATTGTTAAACACTTAAAAGTATATTACATGTAAAACATACACCGAAACGGTAATTTGAGGACTGCTCACGATGTTGGAAATCTAGAAAACCCCACTGATCTTTCGCCTCCTACCCATGCATTCAACAACTTAATCCATTCCTGTGATGAAAAATGAAAGGAATAAAAAGATCACACACCCAAATGAAAAGCAAAATAAAAGGCTAAATAAGTTACTTCATGAGCTTTGGCCTTGTCGGATGAGATCTTAGATATTATATCTTGGTACTCCCTTGAAGATATTGCCGTTGCCATCACAGAAGTACGGCCGGCCAGCCCCTCCTATATTTATCAACTTTACTTACTGCCCATTTCCAGAAACTCAACAGAACTCAAGTAAAACAAAGAAACTGCCCCATGGCTTCATCCATTCAGACCTGTTGCGCTAAATTATCGTTTAGCGATGCCCGTCCCTGCACTAGTTTATCTATTCAATAAATCCAATACGTTGGTCGTATTTTGAAATCCGGTAGAAATTGGTGGTGGCACCACGAGAGACCCAATCGTCGTTGTTACCCAACAAAGTAACGCTGGCGTCGTGAGTGTTGTCTGCCTTCTAATCTGGAGAGACTTTTGCGGCCCAAATTTGGCGATGATAATGGAAAAAGAGTGTTAACGTGGTTGCGAGAGGCGGAGCGTAGAATAGCGGAGGAATTGGAATGCTCACAGAGTCACCCGCTCCAAGGGGAGAAATATTTATTTACCAACTTTCTCTTCATTACCGTTATAAAATACAGACAACCGTTTGGAGACATTCGAATTCGAGTTATAGACTTGCCGCCCAATTAGCTAACGGGTCTAGTTGAGATTGTTTGTCCAACTAATCGATTAAAAGTAACAATTATTAACAATAACGACATAAAACTCGGTCCAATTGAGATCCGGTTCGCTTAGTTTATTAAATTTGAATATCGATTCAAAATTTTATTTCGATATAAATCGATATAATAAGTTTATTCATTATTATATTTTATAAAATAATATAATTCAATCCAATATCTAAACACTAAAAAAACTATCAAATACATTATTATTAACCATGGATATCGTGATTATTATAATATGCGATTTTTTTGTATTTAATTATTTTTATATTTGAAATTGATTTTATATTTAGTGATACTTTTAGTTGTCATTAGGTACACTTAAAGAACGAATTTAAATATAATCTACACATTTCGAATATTTAAATACATAAAAAACAAAAAACGGTTCAAACCTATTCGAGAGAGATCCGAATGGGTTTGAACCGAACCGTTGAAAAAACGATTCGTCTAATCCGATCTGGTTTTAGAACATAACTTCAAACATTAATCTTAAATAATTTATGCAAATTCTCATTATATCTCTATTCATTACCATTATATCCTTCTTATCCAAAGTGATTTTACTCCTAACATTAATCAAACGATCTAGACGTGAGCGTTCTATGTATTTTTTAATAAAAATGACCATTGGAGAAGGTAGAAGTGGTGACCAATGATCAGCATAGTAAAATTAGTTTATTTCTATATGCTTTTAAAAAATAAAGTGGGTTGAGATATGATCAACGGTGATAGTTAAATTAAAGATAAGATTATGATGAATTTATTAGTGTTTGATAAAAGTACGGTGTGATAATTGTTATTTATGTAAAAAAAATCAATATACTTTGATGTATAAAAAGTAATAATATTTATATTATAATTATTAAAAATAAGGATACTTTAATTATTTCATAAATCACGATCGTGTCCAACTTGTTTTAGTAATTGCGATGAAATTTTAATTAAAAAATATATCGTTATTTTAATTTTATTTTATATACACTAAAAAATATGATCAATACTCACCACACCATTTCTATTGATATTTCAAAA
Source organism: Utricularia reniformis (assembly GCA_009725065.1). Taxonomy (NCBI): domain Eukaryota; kingdom Viridiplantae; phylum Streptophyta; class Magnoliopsida; order Lamiales; family Lentibulariaceae; genus Utricularia; species Utricularia reniformis. The sequence goes on from RWGZ01001404.1 coordinate 97,037, forward strand.
AAACTTGATTAATTTTTTAAATAATTATTCATTATTCTCATATTAACTAAAAACATAATTTGTTGTCCAATGAGAATTTGTTTGTTTATAAATAATAAATAAAAATTTATTCAATTTAGCAAATGCACGGCATTTGCAAAATACAAAAAACACAATTAATCCTTATTTTTAATAATTAAATTATAATTAACGTTATTTCTCTTTTAATATATAAAAAACATATTAATATTTTTACATAAATAACATTTATATAACAATTTTAACAAAAAATATCACATATTACAGTATCTAATTATTTTAATAATTATTTCAAACAAACTCAATAATTTACTAATTAATTGTATTTTTAAAAGGAAAAATACCTAAACAAATCACATTTCTTTACCATAAAAACTGTTTTCATCATATATATATTTTGATATTTCAAATAGATCACATATATTAATTAATATTTATTATTTTGGTCATTTATCATTAAATATTAACTATATTGTAGGTTTTACGATGAACGAATATCAATCATAATATGAAATTATTTTTTCTATGTAAAAATGGAAGTGTGTGTCTCATCCGATCGGTGAATTTCTATAAATCAAGCCGACATTTAGAAGAATTTTTTTCCAATTTTTTGATATTTGTGAATTGACGGCTAAGATTGCTCAACTTTTGTTTGTTCTGTCTCCGATAGAAACGACGAGAACACTATTTGCATCAATTTCATCCACGTAAATTTGATATATTTTGCACATTTGGAGGTTTATCCGTTAAAAAAATGAAGATTTAATTTGTTATGACCTATTTGCATAAAATATAAAAACAAATATGACTAATTTAACCACGAGTAATAAGAATGATTAAAACAATTTTATTTCAGAACATGTATGATAAATAGTAAATGTCACCTATTTTTAAAATGATAGTGATTGCAGTACAATCAGGTTCACTATTCATTAAAAACCGAATATCAAACTATATATTGATAATCTTTATCGAACCGATATCAAATTATGAAATCAGTTTGGTATTCAATTTTTAAATTTCGGTATTCAATTTTGGTTCGATAAAAAAAATCGGTATTCGGTAATTTACCGAATTTAACATTTTGTTTATTTAAAACTATTATTTTTGTAATTATTATAATTAAATATATTATAATGATTAATTTTTTATTAAATTTTGAAAAAATTGACATTTCCATAAACACTGAAACCGAACCCAAACGATTCGATATTTACCAAACTGAACCGACCAAATTCGATGGCTAATTTTTTGACTTATTCGTTATTCAATAATTGAAACTCGGTTTAGTTCAATTTGGTATTACCGAATGAACACCTCTAACTACAATAGTAACACCTGTAAGAACAAGTGTACAAATGGGTAAAACAACATTTTACCGATCTTGGTTTATGGCGGTACTTCTCGTAAAACAACCCTGTTATCAGTAAATCACCAACATTTTGTAAATACTCTCTAAATTCAGGTGCTTCTCAAATGGGTAAACTTATACTCTTTCAGGTGCCTAATTGTTTGTGTCCCCTCCATTTGTATATACAACTTAAATGCACTGGGCGCTTCATATAATGAGTTTCATGAAGAAAAAAAGATTTATTGCCTGTTTTTAGAAATAAAAAATGAAGTTGAAGGCAATGTTTGTTTCATTCTGTAAATATCATATCCTGAAGAAAATGATCAAAGTGATGCAACAACTAAGGAAGCAATTTGCCTGCTTCATATGTAAAAAAACATATTCATTTTTTGCAATTTGAATGCAGGTTCAAATGATGAATTCATAAAAATATCATCCCTGCAGGTTTTGGATCATCTTTTCAACAGAAAGTTACAATGGGTGAGTATATGCATGTCATCGAACCCAAGTATAAGAAGCAAAAACTAAAGGAAAAGGCATGTAAAAACAACTTCTGAATGTAAGCTAGATGAAAAGATACCTTTGGAAAATGAAGAACTTCTGGGATTTGCCCTTCAATAGAAACCTTGGTACAAATATTTTCAAGTTTCTGAAATTGAGATGATAGACAAATCAACCATCAGGATTCCATACGAACGAAGCTCAGATGCAAGATTTGCCTTTAGAAGATTGCAGAATAGTAAACCATTCGGGGAAACTCTTGCAACATTCAAGCATGATTGTCCTGCACTTGTTTTAAGGCCGGTAAAAAGAAGCAATATTAAAAAAAGCCATTTCTTGGTGTTGAATTAATGAAACAGAAAGTGGAGATGATGAAATCAACTCTGGAAAAAGCTGGTGCCAGCTTTAAAACAGAGATAAGGTCCAAATTGGAGAGTGAAGTCAAGAGCTTTCTCAACAAAATGAGCTCCATGGCTGATCCACCTCCTCCTTAACTAGCTCATCGGCCTGCAATAGCATGTCAATTTTGTACTGTAACTTCAATCCTCTGTTCACTAAATGTAAAACAGGGGATTTGGATTTACCAAGTACAAGTTTTCCTAATAATTATGAAGGCATGTCGGTGTTTCATTTCTGCAAAACGCAAACTTAAAAAGAACGTGACCTATCAACAAAAACAAGTATACTAGGCCTGGCCATCCTAGGGCTTTCTGTTCGCCGACCTGCGAAAAGGGAAAATAGCATCAACCCCTAAACGACGATCGGAAAGTTACTGAAGAGAGTTGGCTCCTGAGCAAGCATCTTAAAATGATGGTAAAAATCAAGTTAAATGTTGCAAGTGCTCAAAATGATTCCCATTGATTGGCTGACTAACAAGAAAAAGCAAGAACACAGAAAAATTGGCTTTTCAGGTCATCGGCAACAAAAAGATGCGATGAGAATTAATGCAAATTCGATAATAATTGACCATCTGAGCATTTGAGGGTTGCAGAATACAAACTTGCATATCCAATCAATAATTCAACAAATTATGCTTGAAAACTTTATTCAGCAAAACTCCAAGAGAAATCCAAATCTGGAAGCGGATAACAAAATTTTGAAACCACTAGGAGCTAAGTATTAATTTCCTCAATAAACTCAGTCCCTATTCGACATCTATTTTGCTTAGTTTATCAAATTTCTACCATAAATGAAGAATTTGGTAAAATAAATTTCTTAAGGGAACTCTTAGAGAGAAACTGTTTGCTAGATACATCATCATCCTTGCAAAGCACTAGATTTCAAGAGCAACAACCTACATGCTGTATCGGCCAACCCATTGAAGTGAGGAAAAAACCTTCAGGATATTGATTTCCTGAAAAATTTAAATATTTCCATGATCATTAAAAATTATAATTCTGGTTTTAAAAACAGAAACTAACTAAAGGAAAAAACAATAAAAGCTCACAAGCTCCAATTCACAGAGATTTCGTAAGTCTCTTGGTAAAGTAACTCGTCGATTGGTGTCCTGTCCAAATGTAAATGTTAAATTTAAAAAATATGATTAAGTGGTTGCCAATTCATATTCCATATAGAATGTAAGAAAATGTACGATACTCAATATTACATCTCTCTTTGTTTCTATTTCTGCGAGTTTTATGTATATTTCCACAATCTGCTTCATCTGTCACGGAAACAGAACCGAAACAATTTAGTATTTATCGAACCCCAGCATGCGCCTTATAATATCATGAGTCCAATGAAAAATGTGAAATAATTTTTACGCTCAATTTGGCAATCCAATTTGTATATCAAAATAGCGAACAATATGTGCATTATAATATCATAGTCTATCATATTTATATAAAGAAACTAAGCCTATGATATTTCACATGGCAAATTGAGTAATGCATTTCCTAGGAAAAAGTATAACCTATTCATACATGTAAGTTCTGTTCTTCTTGATCCATTGCAAGCTGCTTTTGAAGTTCTTTTATTTTCAATTAAATAACCGGCTGTCACTCTAAAACCCATAAAGNCAATATTAAGTTGTTGCAGCAGCTGTAAGACTTGAGATGAAGAAGAACCACAACATTCAACCAATTGAGAAGAGTAGCAATCAGGCCACTAACAAAACAATGTCTTATTCATCTTGAAATTCAATCAATGGACAACATTTAAAAACAAATCATTCTCTGAACAAAAAATTTACGCTTTATATATTTAATGAATAGAATTGACCAGTGTGAATCTCAAAAATCATATATTTCATGGTTTGAGCCAAATATGTTGCCAAAATGTGCAAGTTGTGGAAATTTTGCGTACCGATCACAAGAGAGACAACTGTATTACCAACTTTATACTTCCATAGTTCCATGGAAGAGGCATCTTTGCCTAAATAAAAATGCATATAATTACAACTTACTTAAAAGTACTAGGCAAGGAGGATTTGCAACCAAGTAGATTAACCAGTATCTCTAAACCAGCCAAAGAATTGTATTTATGTCGCTGATGAGCTGCACCGACACAAATGATTGGCTGGTTAACAAGAATAAGAAGCAACACAAAAAAATTGGCTTTTCAGCTTATTGGCAACAAAAAGATGCAATGCGATTTGATGCAAATTAGAGAATAATTGACCACCTGAGCAATTTGAGGGTTTCAGGATACAAACATGCATATGCAGTAAATAATTTCGGTGCTTGCTTGATCAAGGGAAATCTTTCTCACAAGGGAAATCAATGCAAACTGCAATTTTTTGAAAAAGAAGTGGATATGCAGCAAAGAGTATTTTCATTGTCTCCATAACTACAAACTAAATATCAAATTCTAATCGACAATTTTATTAGAATTCGGTGATTTTTGGTACCCGTAAAAAGGACAAATTAGTTTTTTAATGTTATATCGTTAACGGTGATTAAACATTTAAAACAATTAATATAATTACTTTTTCAAAGATTGGTTAACACGATAATAAAATAATGCACAAAGAAGTACCTGAAAGCTTGCAGGCCCTAAAGAAGCTGTTGCACTGCCTATCCGTGAAGCAATTGGTAAACCAAAAGGATAAATTTGTATGATTGCACCTCCAACAAAATGAAAAATGGAAAGACCTAGGAGACAAAACCTGCCTAACTACAAAAAGACACTACTTAAATGGTAATTGACCTCTTTGATAGTGCCAAGTATGCTATCAATAACAGTCTGTCGAGTTAAAAGATTGAACCACATTGAAGTAAGGCGGAACACCTAAGAGAAGACAACAAAATTATCCATATCTTCCTGGTTTCACGGATGAAAGAGAAGAATATAAAGATGTAACACCCTCCGTTGAAAAGCAATAAATTTCAGTCAAATAGAGTCAAGCATAAGTCACACCCCAAACCCCGGCATGCTACCGAAAAATGCGAAATATTTTTCTGAATGATGAAATGGAGACTTTTTAGGCTAGATTTGAGTCCAATTTGTATGCTAAAATAGCAAGCAATATGTGCATACAAATATCATAATCTATCATATTCATCTAAAGAAACAAGAGAGAAGACTGTATTACCAACTTCATACTTCCATAGTTGAATGAAATAGGCGTCTTGCCTAAATAAAAATGCATATAATTAGAACTTACTTAAAAGTACTGGGCAAAGTCGCTCTACAACCAAGTAGATTAACTGGTGTCTCTAAACCAGCCAAAGAGTTGCATTTGCGTCGCTGATGAGCTGCAGCTGTGACTCAATAGTGCAAATCAACAATGAACTGCACAATGAATAAAAGCATTGGGACTGACACGTATTAGATGAATATTATACACAAAAAGTGTAAGACCTGGTACATGGAAGGGATGAAAGGTTTAGTCAACATTTTCTGAATAAAAGATGAAGAATATGTTTTTTACAATGAAGAACTCCAGCGCAAGTTCCGTGCCATCTCCAAATTATAAAAAATATGAAACAGTTTTTAATTTAAAGGAGTTAAGTTCTAAAAACCTAGAAAAGTATAATTAGGTGAAATAAACAAAGGCAACTAATGCTCCTGCAATGGGATTATGGCCCGGTTTCGCGGGTGACAACTTGGGAGAATGAGAGCTTATTTAAGGGAGTTAAACCCATTGTTATTAGAATTCTTCCCACATATTGTGGATTGTAGGAAAGTCATGTTTTTCTATTCGAGAAATTAATTTATCTAATGCCCTTAATTTAGCTAACCAATTTATCCCAAAGTCAGCAGATAACAGTTTATCTTTTTCCTGATCCCTAAACAAAAATGTTTAATGAAATGATGCATTCTATGTTCATGTGGGGTATTCAGAATAATGAGCTTTCAAGATTAATAACTTACACACTAAAGTGCATTGTGAGGCAAGAGAATACTCATGCGAACCCATGATGCTCATTTGGAGTGGACCTAGCTGTGTAGATACTAAGCACAGTGACAAATAATGAAAAAGTGAGCATCTTGTATACCTGAAGCTTCAGTATTATTGAGTAGATAAACTGAGTACTTTCTGGACTTGCATGGAAAATGGAAATCAAAGAGCCTGAGGAAGATAAAATAGCCTGAAATTCCAGAACACCAATTATTTTAAATAACACTACTTCATTAGATACCTGTTTGGAACTTTCCACTCTTGTAGTAAACTCATCCAACTCTCCATTGTGTAGCGCACTCAAACAACTGTGCAATCAAACAATACAGACGCGTTTCATACATATCTTTAAAAAATGAGAAAGGAAAAAGACACCAGACATAATGACTGATGCTGATAAGAGGCAATGAATGTGCAAGATGGTGAAAGAAAGGTAGGCAGTGATAAAAAGTGATATGATATCATGATAAATAGCTTCATATCACCATAAGTGTGATATGCATAAAGAAGTCGACAAATGAAGTAAAAGGGGAACACTGTATCATGCAAACCACTATACGAAAACTTCTTCAATAGTTATAGGAAAGCATAGAAACCAGATCTAAAGCAAGTACCAGTGCAAAATTTCATTGAAATGATGCTTATCAGAAAATAACCTGAGGCATCATAGGTGGAATAAATGGGTACAAAATCCCAATTCCTAGCACGCCAAACAGCTTTATACTGCAAGAAATCAAGATAATTAGTACATAATGCGAAGAAATAAACATTTTATTTCTTGTGGTGAAAAATGAGAGGAATAAAAAGACCAGAAACCAAAATAAAAAGAAAAAAAGGCTCAGAAGTTACTTCAAGGGAGTATCTTGGTGTTCCCTTGAAGATATTGCCGTTGTCATCACGGAAGTACAGCCGGCCAGCCCCTCCTTTATTTGTCAATTTTACAGCCTACAGGCACTCAACAGAAATCAAGTAAAACAAAGAAACTGCCCCATGGCTTCACCCATTCAAACCTGTTGCACTGAACTACCGTTTACCCATGCCTATCCCTGCACTAGTTTATGTACTCAATTAATCCGATATGTTGGTCGTATTTTGAAATCCGGTAGAAACTGGTGGCGCCACGAGAGACCCAATCGTCGTTACCCAACAAAGTACCGTTGACGTCGTGAGTGTTGTCTTCCTCCTTGTAATCTGAAGAAACTTTGTGACCCAACTTTTGCGATGATAATGGAAACCCAGCAGTGTTAACGTGCGTGCGAGAGGCGGAGCGTACATAGAGGAGGATTTCGAATGCTCACAGACTCACCAGCTCCAAAGGGAGAAGATATTTATTTACGCACTTTCTCATTACCGTTGTAAAATACAGCCGTTGGAGACCTTCGAATTCGAGTTATAGACTTGCCGCCCAATTAGCTAACGGGGGTCTCCACGCCCTAATTGAAACTCTTTTGCAAACTATAAAATTGTTTGTCCAACTAATCGATCGAAAGGATGGTTTCTATAAGACATAGTTTATTTATCTCGACAAGTTAACTATTCTTCTTCCAAAGCCAATCAGGATTCAAGTGCCCGGGTGATAATTAGTTGTGTTACAAAAGGGTTTGTTATTCCTATTTATTTATATCATCTCCGCCCATTCGTTTAAAGAACTGACCTCCGAGTAATTAGTTTTAATATTTTATTAAAACTAGTTTCTATCATTGAAATTTGTAAATGATTTTAAACTAGATGACAATTTGAATTATATGTCACTTTCTCTGTCGGATAATCGTTCAATTTATGGTTTATTTGGATAGATGATAGGTTATTGATATGTGATGTGTTCTAAAATTGTTTACCCGGCTTAAACATGACGATTAATAGTTTTACATACATCCGTCTCGTTATACTAATGGTTATCTGCTATAAAATTAATTATCCTTTTATATTTAATTATATATACTCATAAAACTATATTTGATATAAAAAAAATTATAATTTAAGTTTTCTTTAGTTTTATATTTAATATTGAATAATTTTCATTATCATTTTGTTGGATAAACTCATAATTTATCAAATTTGATAGTGTTAATTCATTATTTTTATAATGCATTAATATTTCAAAAAATATATAATACTGTCAGATATAAAAATTTAATATGTAAAAATTTTTTAATTTGATATTAATATTTTTTAGTTATCTTGATAAATATATTAAAAATTATGATTCTAAAATAATTAATTTGTGTTTTTTATGAAATATATTTAACTATTACTATATTGATTTTTTATATTAATAAATTATAAAAAATAAATTTATAAACTAACGTTAATCATTGACTTTGACGGTACGGGTTAGTGGTGTAACCGCCCCATATCCACCTTATTATCATCTCTATTCAAACATCGTTAATCTTAAATAATTGGGCGATGCTTATATATGGTCTCCATGGTTTAGAAGCGATGGCAAATTGAGTCCCTATAGTTTTGAAAATTTAGCAATTTTGAACCCCAAAGTTTTGGTATGGCAAAATAGGTCCCCAACTTTTGTTTGGTTTGACAAAATTAATCCTTATTGTTTAACAAAATTGACAATATTAGTCTCAAACTCTTCAATTTTGACAATGTTAGTCTCCAAACAAAAACAATGGCATATTTGATCATCGTAATTCCATAATTTTGGCAAAAAAGGTTCCTAACGGTGTTAGAGGTCCTCAACGTTTTGAAAAATGACAATTACGACCGTTAAATAATTTTGCAATGGTGATTTTCAACATTTTGAAAAACGTAAACCCTAACGGCCATTAAATAATTTAGGTACTAATTTCGTTAAATTCCCCAAATTTGAGGACTAGTTTTGCCACTAAATATAAATAATAAAGATTTGTTTTGCATTTTTTAAACTTTGAGGATTAATTATGAACTTTGGGGATTGAATTTATCGAATTTTACAAACTATATGTATGAATATTGCCAATTAATTGAAGTTTTAGAATTATATACGCCAAAAAATAATTTGAGAATCAAATTTACCAAAATCAACAAAATATAGGGTCAATGCTACCATTTTCCGTAAATAATTTAAGCAAATTCTCATTATATCTATATTCATTATCCTTCTTAATCAAAGTGGTGTTATGGGTAACATTAGTCAAATAATGTAGACATATTTTTTAATAAAAATGCAGAATGGTAAGGGTGACTAATGATCATCATTGCATTTTGAGTTGGTTTGTATCCGTTTTTTTAAAATAGGGTGTGTTGAGATATATTCAATAGTTATGTGGAATGGAAGTCATCTAAAGCAAAATAGGAAATAAAAAGATAAATATTCTATCAAACCTGCAAGGATGGCCCTTTTGTGTTGAAAGTATTCCCTTATAATACAATATTTAGCATAAATGTTAGAAAAAAGCATGCAAAATTCAACATATTAGTGTCAGATTAAATGTGCAAACTTGGATTGGTATGAGTAGATTAAATTCAAGAAAAGGCATGTAAAACCGTTTCATGAATTGCAGATATGAGTAAAAATGTATCAGAAAAGGGCTGTGAAGAGATGAAAAGATACCTTTGGAAAATGAAGAAGTATATTCTTGACATTTGCCCCAATCATGATTTCCCTAAGGCCTGTAGAAAGAAGAAACCTTAAAAAAAGGCCGTTTCTTGATGTTGAATTCATGAAACACAATGATGAAATCAACTATGGAAAAAGCTGGTGCCAGTTTTATAACAGAGATAAGGTCCAAGTTGAAGAGCTTTTGAAGAGTGGGAATGAGATAGAGAAATCAAGCAAACGAAATGAACTGAAATCTTAGTTGCATTCAAGATGTTTTTGTCTTTAAATACATAGAGTTCATCTACGGTCTAAGTACATTTTCATAATTGGTCAAGATGAGTGGTTCCAGGTAATCCTCTAATTACAGGGAGGGTAGTTGATGTAGTGGTTAAACAGAGTTGTTGTAACTACTGTCAATACGCCCCCCTCAAGCGGGAATGTGAGATCGATCCAACATGCCCAGCTTGGCAGCAAAATCAGTAAAGACTGTGGAGGGCAAAGTCTTGATGAAGAAATCTGCCAATTGTAACCTGGAAGGCAAAAACTGAGGAAGAATGTGTCCAGCCTTGTAATAATCACGAACTACGTGACAATCAATTTCAATATGTTTTGTACGTTCATGAAAAACATGATTTTGTGTAATGTTAATTGCTGATGAATTATCGCAATATAGAGGTGTAGGGAACATGACCTTAATAGCCAGGTTGCCTAACATATATTGAATCCATCGAATTTCACATACGGTGGATGCCATACTCCTATATTCGGCTTCGGTGGATGAATGAGCCACTGTCCCCTGTTTCTTTGTTTTCCAAGAGATTAAAGATTTCCCAAGAAATATAGCATAACTAGTTAGCGATCTGCGAGTGATATTGCAAGTCCCCCAATCCGAATCGCAGTAACCAAAAATGTCAAGTGATGGTCCTACGGGATAAAATAAACCAAGGTCGCTGGTGCCTTTGAGATATCGGATGACTTGTTTAAGAGCGTCCCAGTGCACTTTGCAAGGTGCTTGGACGAATTGACTAAGCAATTGGGAAGCGAAAGCCACATCGGGACGAGAAAAAGATAAATATAATAAACGACCCACAAGACGTCGATAAGGTTCAGCAGAAACCAAATGGGCTCCAGGATCAATAGGTATCTTGAAACCTCCATTTAATGGAACAGGGGATGGAGTGGCATCTTGAAGTCCAGCATCAACTATAATATCTAAAATAAACTTTCTTTGATTGAAGAAAATACCAGTCTCAGAACGTGTAATCTCTAGGCCTAAATAGAATGTGGCTTCACCAAGATCCTTGATAGTGAAAGCATCATGAAGAGCAGTTTTGACTTCCTGAATATTGGAGATAGAAGACCCCGTGATCAAGAGATCATCCACGTAGACAAGTAGGACGAGAGTATGATCAACAATGCGGCGAATAAACATACAAGAATCATGTGGCGATTGTTGAAAATCGAGTGACTTGAGCTTTTTAGTTAATTCCACGTTCCACTGACGAGACGATTGCTTCAGACCATATATAGATTTCTGTAAACGACACACATTGCCGGCAGGGACAGATAGACCATCAGGGGGTAACATATAAAGTTCTTCATCAAGAGATCCATGAAGAAACGCGTTATTGATATCGACTTGGTGGAGGGGCCACGAGTAAGCAGCAGCGATGGCAATTATCATTCGGATAGTAACCATGCGTGCTACTGGGGAGAAGCTGTCTGTATAATCTTCTCCTTCGCGTTGAGAATACCCCTTAGCCACCAAACGAGCTTTGTGGCGTGCAACCGTACCATCGGGGTGGAGTTTAAGCTTATACACCCACCGACTTCCAATTGCATGTTTACCCGGAGGGAGGGGCGTAATTGTCCAAGTGTCATTGGACTGGAGAGCTATGAGTTCATCCTCCATCGCCTTGCACCACTCCAAGGAATTATTTGCCTCTGTAAAATTAAGTGGTTCATGGGGCAGAGAAGAAGTGACACTGGAGTTGGTGGACAAGGAATGAGAACTTAAAGTGACATAGTCGTCGAGGTATGATGGGGCTTTGGTAATACGTGTACTACGGCGCAGCGGAAGATCAATCGGAGGAGAAGGGGGTGAGTCTATTGGTAGAGCAAGCGAAGATTCTGGAATTGCAAGAGGGGATTCAAGAGGTGTGGATGTGGGAAGTGCAGCGGGTGATTGGATGGAGTCTGGGGGTGGCATGCTGGAAAATCTGAAAAATCAAGGAGAGGAAACATAGAACTGATTTCATGCGCGGATTGAGAAGGTAAATTGTGTTGAAGGTGAAATGGAAAGATATGTTCGTAAAACACGACATCTCTAGATACAACAATTGAGCGTGTGTTTGGATTATATGACCTGTAGCCCTTTTTTCCAGGTTCATAACCGACAAAGATAGTGCGAATAGATCGCGGACTTAGTTTGTCACGATGATTCGCAAGAGTATTGCAGTAGGCAAGGCAACCAAATGGTTTGAGAATGGAATAAGATGGGGCAGAATTGAAGAGGATCTGATATGGGGTCTGCCAATGAAGAACGGATGAAGGAAGGCGATTAATTATGTATGTGGCTGTGAGNAGATGTCCAAAAGGTCTTGCCAAAGTGAACATAACTTGGTGTGATATTCTTGAATATACATATGCCCTTGTGATATGTTGAATAACTCTCTTTGGATCTCAAACACCAAAGTTCCACTGTTTTGCCCGTATCTGTGTTCAAGACTTTTCCAAATGTCTCTAGCAGAAGTGGCGTGCGTATATGCCTCTACCATTTCTGGGGAGATTGAGTTGAGTATCCAAGACAGGACCATATAATCCACTTGTTTCCAAGTTTCATACATCGGGTCATTGGGCAGAGGAGGAGAAAGAGTGTCATCCACGAAGCACAATTTCTTCTTCGATCCTAATGCTATTCGTGCAGCCCTTCTCCAAGCATAATAATTTCGCCCGATTAATCGTGTTGCAACCAGCGGAACATGGGGCTGATCAGCTCCTTGAAGATACAAAACAGGGCTTGGTGTCCTGCTGGTATGAGTGGGAAGTAGGTAGGGAGAATTGGTTTCTGGGAAATTCAGAGTGCTATCTGATGATGCATCCCGAGATGGTGAGGGAAGGGTTTGTGTGTTAAAGATATCTGAATCCATGGAGCGTTTGCTCCGATACCATGAAGAGTGGGAATGAGATAGAGAAATCAAGCAAACGAAATGAACTGAAATCTTAGTTGCATTCAAGATGTTTTTGTCTTTAAATACATGGAGTTCATCTACGGTCTAAGTACATTTTCATAATTGGTCAAGATGAGTGGTTCCAGGTTATCCTCTAATTACAAGGAGAGTAATTGATGTAGTGGTTAAATAGAGTTGTTGTAACTACTGTCAATAGCTTTCTCAACAAAATCAACAAAATCATACCTAATCTAACTTCAATCCTCTGTTCACTAAATGTAAAACAGGGGATTTGGATTTACCAAGCACAAGTTTACCTAATAGTTCTGAAGGCATGTCGGTGTTTCATTTCTGCAAAACGCAAACTTAAAATGAACGTGACCTATCAACAAAAACAAGTATATTATGCCTGGCCCAATCATTCCTTCCTAGGGTTTTCCGTTCGTCGACCTGCAAAAAGGGAAAATAGCATCAACGATCGGAAAGTTACTCAAGAGAGTTGGCTCCTGAGCAAGCATCTTAAAATGATGGTAGCAATCAAGTTAAATGCAACACTACATACAATACATGTTGCAAGTGCTCAAAATGACCATCCCATGTCTGAAAATAATACTGATTCGCCGTCCTAGGTGTAACCTAACTCCATAATCAAGGTCTTGGAGAAGCATAAAAAGCTTCCAAATGATTGGCTGATTAACAAGAAAAAGCATAAAAATCTTGAGGATAAACCTGGGCAACGACTCGATGGCCTCTATAATCAATTCTGAACATTGCAAGATTATATAATCCTAAAGTGTCTGCGTGTGTTGTTAGAGCTTGTTCACTTACAGTCAACTGGGCCTTTTTATATGACTATCATCGGGAGAGGAGTGATTAGTTTTCTGAATTTGAGACAGCAGATTCATCACCAAATGGAACTCCAAACGGTTCAGGTGGAAAGTTTTCTGAATTCTCAGAATAATTTTCACACAAATTTGTGCTCGTAACTTTTTCTTCTAATCCCTCATTCTTGGCGAATAGCTGAAAAATATGTTGTTATGGACATACCTAAAAATCACACAGAAAAAACATCAATCGAGTCTGCATTGTGAAGCATCTAATAGAAACAAAACTGTACATATCTTGTTGGAGGGTGAAGAAAATAAAATATTCAGTGAAACAAATTATTCTCCCCAAGTAACAGGCACTTCAGTTTTCACTGCATCTTCATATCATTATAGAACATCAGAAAATGTAAGCAAATAGGACGGACATTGAACCACAAACCTCCTGTGTTTAAGGATGAGATTTTCTTGGTTTGATGTTGCAGCACCAGAGCTGTGGACAAACACGAATGAACAACTGAAATAGAAAGCAACTCCCTGGTTCGCTGAACATGAGCCCTCATGGATCTATCATCATATAGCACTACAAGAAACCACCAGATTTTCAGGATTATTATGAAAAGAATCCCATTCATGAACTTGGTAAAAGTAACCAAATAATTAAACTGAACAGAATTCATCTCCAAAAAACAGCTCAGGGGCATCCATAACAGAATCTCCAGGACTCAACTGCAACTTCCAGATAATCTAAATACTGGGAGACAACAATTGAAGAGTTTTCAATGATGGAAAGCTGGATTCATAATTAGGTAATATGTAAACGTAAAAACACATCCTCATGAATGTGTTTTAACAGAAACATTATAAAGATGAATATCAGCTGCAAAAGAAGTTGTAGTATAACTAAAAGTTCACAAACCTCAATTGTAATGTAATAAAAATATGTCATATAAGTTAGGGAAGGAGGATGCAGGAACAGGGATGGCACTCAAAGAATCAACCTAGAATATACACAAGTTCAACCTTCCTCTTGTTAAAGTCAAGCATAGGAACCAACACTGGATATTTCTTCTAGTCTATCTACAGAGTGATCATGATGACCACATTCCTGAAAGTTCAGTTTTTCAATCATTTTATTACCATCTAATAATGCAAATGAAAACAGAAAGTAAATAAAAAATACAATTTATTCATGTATTAGCAAGTGAACAATTTCAAGGCTAATGCAAAAAATAAAGAACCTGAGGTCCACTTACTGTTTTTTTTCCTTCAGTATTAACTTCTACAGAGCTTATAGCATTTTCGAACTCATTCTTTGATTTCTCAACCACTTCAGCCTTTTGATGACATAAATACACGTTGTGCTCTGTTAAAAAAACACATGTTATGTCAAATTCACCTGACAAAAAGGAGATATTAGTTCCGATCTCAAAATGAAAAATCTGGAGTTTGGCCTAGTATAATTTGCATCAGATCCAAAAGATAGTGCCGGTAGATTAAACACAATCATAAAATAAATACATAAGGATAAGATCTTGAGGATGCTATAGAAATTTAGGATTCAATGGGCCGAGGAATGTAGTCCAGTACATAAGAGAAGTGAATCACATTGAAAAGATTTGGGCTAAGTCAATTACCCATGATATCACTCCTCTTATAAACTAGAACATTTCTATTTCCAAATCCGATGTGGGACAATGTTTTAACAGATATATCAATCATCAGCGGCAATATGAGAATATCAAAATATAATCTTGCCTTTGCAGAAAAAATTAAAACAGAATTTGTATAACAAATCAAAACATAAAAGAAAAATTATCTGGAAACTATATATACTACGATTTGAAGCACCAAGCAGCAATTAAAATAAATTAGATATTTCATAAGCAGAAAGATTAGGTTCATTGATGTTATTAGCTAATAAGTTTCACCTGTCATCACTGCCAACAATGCCTTTACACTCAACTGGAGCAGCTAACTTGAAGACATTTCCAGATCCATCAAGAACACAATGCTCCTTCAGATGTACACACTTGGCAGCTNATGTTACATATCACATAAAATATAGCTTTGGAAAATACCTGGTGAGGCAACTTATATGCACCCCATACAGTTAAATGCAATTGGTAAAGCATGGTAGCAAACGGCTGTTTGAATGTGTTACTCTCCGAGAAGTCTTTCGTTCATCTTCAATGCTTCTTGCAAATATCAAAGGGCAGTATCCATTCTCCGGGCATCTTGATGCATCATGGCAGCGTTTATGAAAGTGGCATCTTGATGCATCAGGGTGATCTGGACCAGACGATGAACTTAGTAGAAGCAAAGCTCGTGACATATGCTGCAAATGCTGGTTGAGTTCGTGATAAAAGAGAGCCATATTTCCATAACTCTATCAAAATCTCTATCTTATAATAGAATTGACGATTTCTTTGATTTGTGAAGATGAAGCCTGAGATAGAAGTCATTGTTTTCGTTCATATGCCGAAGGCCAAAAACTCATAATATGGATGTGAAGGGGGAGAAGATGATTTGCCTGTGAGCGGTGTCAGGGTGATCTAGTCCATGACCGCTCATTTATGAAGCGGCCCATGCCATATCCCCAGCATAGTACTAGACCATGGTTCGGTAGCTGTATCATTGAAAACATTCACAACAACACATTAGCAATTATACTTAATCTCAGGTAAAAAAAACTATGGAATGGAAGTGGAAATGAATTTAAAGCAATTACCGGCAACAATTTGCAACCTCTCCATGCATTGGACATGTAACTTGCATTTTTTGAGCCTTTGGATAATCGGCTTAAACAATAGATTGTGATTACCGAGAAATCGCAGAGATTTGAGCTTTGTACCTGCTGAAGCAAGGTGAAAGCTTCCAAAAACATAGTGTATGCCTCACTGAGCATTCCCTAGGAAAACAATGAAACGAAAGATGAAAATATGTGATCTATAACAAAGTTCTATAAAATATCTGAGAGCATGATACATAGCCTATACATAAAATAAACCAACACTTAATCTGTAAACTACACGCACTTCTAATCATATGGAAAATGATTGAAAGGGGATATTCTCACTTTTCAAATATATAGAAAAAACGGAATTTAATCGAAGAGCATATTCTCACTTTTCCAATATAGCGAATGTTAATGCCTTGTGCATGGAGCGCCTCAGTTAAAGTTTGTCCATCCATGATGAGACTTCAAGACTGCGAAGATCCTGTATAAATATTGCTCTCCGCACATTTTCCTCATTTGCAGTAATCTCCTGAAAGAAATGAAAAGAATACAAATTCAAAAGAAATACTGAAACGTTATGTCAAATTAGGCGGCACATAGTCTTCACCTGACAAAAAGCAGATATTAGTTCCGGTCTCAAAATGCAAAATTGACATAAAGAAGGATAAGATCTAGAGGATACATCAGTCATCAGCAGCAATATGAAAATATCAAAATATAATCTTGCCTTGCAGAAAAAATTAAAACAGAAATTGCATAACAAATCAAAACAAAAAAGAACAATTATCTGGAAACTATATATACTACGATTTGAAGCACCAAGCAGCAATGACAATAAATTAGATATTCCATAAGCAGAAATATTAGGTTGATAGCTAATAAGTTTCACCTGACCTCAATGCCAACAATGCCTTTGCACTCAACTGGAGTAGCTAACTTGAAGACATTGCCAGATCCATCAAGAACACAATGCTCCTTCAGATGTAGAAACTTGGCAGCTTCCAATACCTAAAAGACAGTTTAAGGTCATTGCAATTCATGTGTTGAACTATAAACATGGGCTAAACCAAACAGTTCATTAGAAATAGAAATGCAATTTTTTCATCTATTTTAATTTAACACTATGCTATTGTTCATCTGTTCATTATGATACCATGCTATCATAACTAATTATGATGCATCATATCTCCTTGTGAAATGTAGAATAAAATTTGAATCATCAGCACCTACCTTTGAATGGAAGTCATTTGACCAGCATATTTTTGCCATTGTCCACAGAGCCATACAAAAGTAAATCTGATTTATCACCTCCAAGGATTCCAGGCAGCACACTCTAAAAGGAGATGAAAAAGTGAGCATGTATACACACAAGATAATTGAATAGAAGAGTAGCATCGTGTGCTTCACTATTGGTGCATAATTTGCACAATGATATAAAACAAGAGTTCCATATCAGTTTCAGTCAGCACTGTACAAAAACTATATCGCAATATGAGGAAATAAGCATGATAGAGCGATATTATTTGTTCTACTAAAAAAATATCACAAAGAAGATAAACTTTATTCTGTCAAAGAATAAGAGAGCAAGAGAACTGTATGATATGTTCAAACCCAAAAATTTAACGTGGGAATAGATGCATCTTAAAAATCTGCAGTATTAAAATTTAAGATGAACCTGGGCAATGACTCAATGACCTCTATAATCAATTATGTCCATTGCAAGATTATATAATCCTGAAAAGTCTGCTTCCTGGAAGGCCTTGGTCCCTCTCAGTTCATTGNGCCGCATCAACGGAAAAGCTGAAGAATATGTTGTTATGGACATACCTAAAAATCACAAAGAAAAAACATCAATAGAGTCTGCATCGTGAAGCTGATAGCAGAAACAGAAGCCGTAAAGCAAACAAAACTGTATAGATAGCACCAGATTTCACATGTACAAGACATATGAAGACTGTAAAAAGTGAGTTATTGAAGCAAATCCATATATATACATCTAGAACTCTAGTGATTTCATTATATGCTAGAATATTAAAAAGGAATAGATTTGAAATGTAGATGGATTTTTTTTACCATTAAAAGTAATGTGAGAACGTAGCACATCAGTTACGTAAAGAAAGAAAAATAGCTAAATGAAGATAACATACATTTTTCCTCAGGTACTCACATATGAAAGCCCTCTGGATCAGTTGGATTAATATGTAGAATGCATATGCTGATTACTCCTTTAGTCGCAGCCTCAACAAAATCATAGGTCACTTTGTACAAAGCCCTATCTTGCAAGATCCTACACAAAAGGAATCAGCATGTCAATGCAGAAATACAGGGCATTTGATATAAATAAAGCATAGCTGCATTAGATTTATCAAAGATGCGCCTTTCATGATGGCGAGCATGGGGGAACTCTCGGCAGGACTGCAATTCCTCATTCCAGTCCCTCTGCATACCAATCAGTTAACTTCCAAAAGTTAGATTTAATGAGTTTTCAGTTCTTGCAGCATCATGTTTGTGATCTGAAATTGCCATCACAAGTTGAAAGGTGAACAGTTCATGATCCTAAGATTTGTATTGCAACACACAAAATTTCATCCTCTGTTATGAAAAATAAGCAAAGATTGTCAGGTCAAGTGAAAATATAAGTGCACTAGCAATACTATAAATCTAATCATTAGTTCAAAATTTTGGACACACCAGGGATGGGATACATGCCAAGCCATGAATTGGAGGCAGCAGAGACTGAACATTTTCAAATGGATGAGCAGATGCCTTGCGATCCAGTATTTCACGAAAAGCTGGAAAACCAACAAGACAGTAAGATTGCAACAGCCAAGTTAATTTCAATACTTCGGCATAAAATTTGTTACCTTTCTTGAATTTTTGGCTAATATTTTTTGGAAGCACAACAAGGGATGTTACTTCTAAAGAAGCTTTATTTGGTGTTGGGTCGAGAATATTCCCAGTGCTTGAATTGACATAGAATGAATTTGTAGTTCCAGTAATACAATGCTGTTTATTTCCTTCAAGTGTTACAACATCCAGATAAATCAAGTCACCAGAAAGCCTGATTAAAAAAAACAGGAGTTTTATCAGCATCACAAACCAATAACCTACAAGGATTTTAAAATTGAAAAGTAGAGGCCACCTGCAAAACTGAAACTAAAAAAGTAATGCGAGTATGTAAAAATTATAATTCCATGCAACATATGTATCTTGTTCAAATCCCACAACCTTCTGTAGATAGGTGGTGGACTGAAAGAAGAAAAGACAATATTTTCAACACTCCTAGTCTCGTTGGAGGGTTAAGAAAGTAAATTATTGAGTGGGACAAAATTATTCTCCCCAAGTAACAGGCTGTCCAGTTCTTGCACTTCAGTTTTCACTGCATCTTCATATCATTATAGAACATCAGAAAATGTAAGCAAATAGAGGGACATTGAACCACAAACCTCCTGTGTTTAGCGATGAGGTTTTTCTTGGTTTCATGTTGCAGCGCCAGAGTCGTGGACAAAGACGAATGAACAACTGAAAAAGAAAGTCATCACCAATGGAAGAAACGATTACACAAATACATACTACAATGCAAATACATCAACTGATAAACAACACCAACACAAGAATGGGCAAATAAATATGGTCGCTTCTTGAAAAACCCATAACACCAACAAAACCAAATAAAAAACACTGATCACTTCAAGCCCGCCAGTGAAATATCTACAACTACTTACAAACATCATTACATCCCCACAAAAACACACAGCATGATTACCCTCAAACCGATTTGCCGTAAAAATCCAGAAATATGGGAAGTTCAACCAATCCTTGACTATAACTACCTCTTTGACAAAGATGACAAATCCCAATCCACCCCATTCGATTAAAATAGAAATGTGAAATTGTAAAAAGAGTATCCGAAGGCTGTAAATTTTCTTTCCATAGGGATTCTGGCTTTCATTGTGAGCCGAATTATCTGATGATCTTAGATCGCCGAGAGGGATGAGGAGGAGATGAAGAGAGGGTGAAGTGAAAAGGGAAGAAGGAAGGAAAATAATTCTAATTTTATTCAAAAGATAGTGTTCTGTTACAAGGATTCAGTCCACATTCAAAAGTCTAACGGCACTCTTTTTAACGGTAACAAAAGAGTGGACCTAACGGTCTCATTTACTAATTCAAAAACTAATTTGAACTAATGAATTGGGTTTGGGTTTTCTTTGTCTCCACATATTACTTCTTTGGGTAAGGAGTAGAACTTCTACTGTAGAAGGAGTCAGGTTCGTGACAAAGTAACAGCAGCGACAGAGAGAAAAGCCGAGAGACGGCGGACGGCGACATACTCTAGTGTAAAAGTAAAACCCATTTGTTCACTTAATCGTACTTCTGGGAGTAAACTTGTAAATTTAAACACTCCATGTATAAAATGTTTCAGGTTGATGAAGGGATTATACCTTATATAACCTGGCGAAGCCCTGCCTTAGTCGCACTTCTAGAGGCAGCGTAAGGAAAAACCGTCATATTCGCCGATCGGGACATTACGATTCTGATTAGGTAAGTTGCCCGGTTTCAAATCTGGTCAAAATTTGTGATGTAAATTTCATGGATGACACCTTGTTTTCTTTCAATCTTGTTGAGATTTAGTGAGTAGTAAGCATTAATTGAGCAAAACCGAACAATGCATCTTCAGGGATATTTAGTCAGTAGTAATTCTGATTTGTTGTTTGATTCCCATGAATTTCGATTATTCTGATTGGTCCCCTCTTACCCTGAACTATATAATATATTACACAATTTCAATCCTGCTTTATCTTCTTCTTCATTCTTCTTTTTCTTTATACTGATCAAAGTTTGGCTTTATCATATTTATTGAAGAGAGCTATTGATGAACACTGAAATTCTGGTCCAGCTACAATTTTGGTTACAATGGATTAACGAGCACGAGCACGGCAGCTGNTGCTTTAGACAAAAAAGTGCCTTTAAAATATAGATTGTGGTGAATTAGTTATGGCTTAATTTTTTATTGTCGCCTTTTCTTCAGGGGTTGACAACAACGAAACACTGATATATTCAAGATTGTGGTGGAGCTGACCCCGATGGGAATCAACCTGGTGATCTGTTTGTCATAATTAAGGTTGTCGAATTGATCTGCAACATTACCTTTTCCTTATCTTTTCCGTACTCAAAATATTTCAAACTTAATATACTTCACAGGTTCGGGAAGATCCGGTGTTCCGGAGGGAATGTTCTGATATACATGTAGATGCGGTTCTCAGCATCACTCAGGTAATGGATTTTGTTGGATTTGTGTATATAAAACATGGATTGTGAGTTGGATAATTGTGTGTTGCAGGCAATTTTGGGTGGCACTATCCAGGTTCCTACTCTAAGTGGAGATGTTGTCCTCAAGGTTTGTTATGGTCTTGTTTTTGTTTAGTCGGCAATTTCGTTTTCTTATCTTCTCAATTCCTTGCGTGTCCTGTAGGTGCGCCCTAGAACTCAACCCGGGCAAAAAGTTGTCTTGAGGAAAAAGGGTCAGTTTCCATGTCACTATTATACATTCATTCTATACTATAGGTGTTTAAACACATTTCTGTTTGTATTTCATGAGAGTATCCATGAAGTAGATTCCATCGACGATATGTACTGCACTTATTGTTCATCTAAAAGTGCAAGATTTGATATATTTTTGTGGGTTGAAGCAGGGATTAAAGCTCGGAACGCTTATTCTTTCTGTGATCAATATGTTCACTTCAACGTTATGATTCCAACGTGAGTTACACATTCTAAAAGTAGTATTATTTTTTCTCCTCCATCATCTACCATGTTAATGAAATGCCTCCTGTTGTGTGCTTTTTCGACTTGCGTATGGCACTGCTCACCTTCATGTTTATATTCACTGGCTTGTTACACATTGTGTATGTGTGTGTGAAACAGGGATATCTCCACGGCAGAAGCAACTGATTGAGGAGTTTGTAAAGAAAGAAGAGCAGCGGCAAGATGATAAGGGAGCTGCTGCTTCTGGAGCATCATCAGATCTCTTTTGATATGCCTATGGGGTTTGTTCATTTGATTCAGGTACACCTATGGATCTATCATCAAATAGCGCTACAAGAAACCACCAGATTTTCAGGATTATTATGAAAAGAAACCCATTCATAAACTTCGTAAAAGTAACCAAATAATTAAACTGACCAGAATTCATCTCCAAAAAACAGCTCTCACTAGTAATTGCTAATTCAAAAACTAATCTGAACTAATAAATTGGGTTTCGGTTTTCTTTCTTAATGGTTCATCAGATCCATCGTTGTTTTCCTTTCTTTGTTCGTCTTCTTGATGTGCATCTGCAATGGTAAGAAGTAATAAGTGGAGTAGGAGTCAGGTTCGTGACAAAGTAACAGCAGCGACAGAGAGAAAAGCCGAGAGACGGCGGTCAGCGACACACTCCAGTGTAAAAGTAAAACCCCCATTTGTCCACTTAATCGTATTTCTGGGAGTAAACTTGTGAATTTAAACATTCCATGTATAAAATGTTTCAGGTTGATGAAGGGATTATACCTTATATAACCTGGCGAAGCCCTGCCTTAGTCGCACTTCTAGAGGCAGCGTAAGGAAAAACCGTCATATTCGCCGATCGGGACATTACGATTCTGATTAGGTAAGTTGCCCGGTTTTAAATCTGGTCAAAATTTCATGGATGACACCTTGTTTTCTTTCAATCTTGTTGAGATTTAGTGAGTAGTAAGCATTAATTGAGCAAAACCGAACAATGCATCTTCAGGGATATTTAGTCAGTAGTAATTCTGATTTGTTGTTTGATTCCCATGAATTTCGATTATTCTGATTGGTCCCCTCTTACCCTGAACTATATAATATATTACACAATTTCAATCCTGCTTTATCTTCTTCTTCATTCTTCTTTTTCTTTATACTGATCAGGGTTTGGCTTTATCATATTTATTGAAGAGAGTTATGGATGAACACTGAAATTCTGGTCCAGCTACAATTTTGGTTACAATGGATTAACGAGCACGAGCACGGCAGCTGCATTTCCAGGTTCCTTCCTTGACTTGATGAATGCTGGTCTGTGTCTGCTCTGAATTCGACTTTCATGATTTACATTTTAATTATGGTCATGATTAAGGTTGTTGAATTGATATGCAACATTACATTTTCCTTATCTTTTCCGTACTCAAAATATTTCAACTTAGTGTATTTTACAGGTTCGGGAAGATCCGGTGTTCCGGAGGGAAGGTTCTGATATACATGTTGATGCAGTTCTCAGCATCACTCAGGTAATGGATTTTGTTGCATCTGTGTATGGAAAACATGAATTGTGAGTTGGTTAATTGTGTGTTGCGGGCAATTTTGGGTGGCACTACTCTAAGTGGAGATGTTGTCCTCAAGGTTTGTTATTGTCTTGTCGTTTTTGTTATGTAGTCAATGTAATTTTCTGTTCCTGTAGGTACGCCCTGGAACTCAAACTGAGCAAAAAGTTGTCTTAATGAAAAAGGTCAGTTTCACTTTACAGTTTATATAAACATATTTCAGTTTGTATTTAATGAGAGTATCGATGATGCATATTCCATCGACGATATTTACTGCACTTAATGTTCATCTGTAAGTGCAAGATTTGATATATTTTTGTGGGTTGATGTAGTGATTAAAGCCCAGAACGCTTATTTGTTCGGTGATCAGTATGTTCACTTCAACGTTATGATTCCAACGTGAGTTACATTATTTTTCTCCTCAACCATCTACCATCTTTATGAAATGCTTCCTTGTAGTGCTTTTTCGACTTCCATATGGCACTCTGCAAGCCATTTCCCAACTAAACAAAATTCATCTGGATTGGTCACCAAGATTGATAGCCATCTCATGCTGACCTTGTGCACGGAGGAGCATCTAGCTATATTGATTTGAAGAAGTAGAATTTACGATGCATGAAAAATTACAAACAAGTTTAAAAGAAGAGCAAAACAGATCATGAATCCATACTATGATGCATTTTCAACAACAGCAGAAGACACATCTATTACACAATCTGCAAAGCTCAAATTCCATCAAAATTCAAAATTAAACTACTCTTACCCTCCAAGCCAGTACAAATTTGAGTGTCCTTCAATCTCCGATGAAACTAACTTAAATTCGTGAAGTGCTGCTGCAGCTTGTGAAACCCTACATCCCTGCAAATCAACAACCTCATATGCCGTAAGTAGGTTTTACTCTCATTTTCTACTGATCTTATCAAAATCACAGAAAATTTTCAGAGTATTGATTCAGATTCCCAAAGGTGGAGCAAAGTACTTTCCACGGATTTCAAAACCTGTAGTAAGACTCTTCTAAAAGCGATGAAGGGCTCCAATAATCATATGCAAGTTTATTTGCTGCTAAATGCAATTCCAGTTGTCACTCAGCCACTTCAACTGCAGATTCAGTTGAATGCATCAGTGAATCTGACTTATGGACAATTAAATATTTAAATATTGAATATCCTCCAATGATTGAAATAAACCTTAAAAAAGAATGAATTTACCAATACTTTGTGAGCACTAAGTCAATCAACAAGAACATACGAAATTGGAGTTAGCAGTATTCTGTAAATAGAACTTAAATACACTGGGCACTTGATATTTTTCCTGCATGAAAGATTTCTGGTTCCTGATACCAGTAACAAAATGAATAACGACAAGTGTGGTGAGAAATGTACTGAGTTTCTTGAAGATAAAAGAGATTTCTTGCCTGTTTTTAGAAATATAAGAACCAGAAATGAAGTTGAAGGGAATATTTCATTCTGTGATGATCCAGCAGAGGATGATCAAAGTGATGCAGCTACTAGAGAATTCTCGATCTACGAGCAAAGGGAAGCATGATCGGTAAGCAATTGCCTGCTTCAAATATAAACAATACAGATTCATTTACTACTGAATGGCTTCATGCGCCATGTGATGCGATATTAAATGCTTGTGTGTAATCCTTGTATTTTGTAACATATTGGGATACCGATCTCTTATCCTATATTAATGAACTTTCCGTTAAAAAAAATAGATTGATTTACTGCTGCAAAAACCCCATTTGAGTGCACGTTGAAATAATGAATTCATTCTATTAATGAAAACATAAAAATATCCTCCCTGTGTGACAATTGCAGGTTTTGGATCATCATTTCCACATAAAGTTCCAATGGCTGAGTTTTTGCATGCCATCGAACCCAAGTATAAGAAGCGAAAATTTAAGGAAAAGGCATGTAAAATCGTAAGTATCAGAAAAGGGCTCTGAAGAGATGACTATACATGATCATAGCAATGTAATCTTCAGAATGTAAGCTATATGAAAAGATACCTTTGGAAATTGAAGAGCCTCTGGGATATTATATTTTGTTGGCATTTCCCCTGGATGCACCCTCCTGTCAATAGAAACCTTGGTACAAATATTTTCCACATTCAAGCTGCTGAAAGTGTCTGAAATTGAGATCATAGACTAATCAACTAATCAAAAGAAGCTCGAACAATTGAAAATAATGTTCAAGTGTACAATATTAATGAAAATGATTCATTGAGTGAAACCAAGAAAAGGTAGTATGAATCCTAAGTCATAAAGATATATGAGCAACCTGTTTTTTGCATGAAAAGACTTCAAGGAGAATTCCACACTTGAAACACCAAATAACAGGAATGACAACCCACAAAGGCTCCTTAAAAATGAAAAAAGTAAACAAATCAACTAGAATTATTAACTAGGGATAATTTAATTAACAACCTCAATAAAAAATAATATAATACTTTCACGAGAATTAAGCAAGCAAATAAAGTAATAAATTAGCAAACTGCACAAGGACCAGATATGGTTGTCTCACCTAAATGCCCACAAAAGTCCATCATAAGAACACTCCAAATTTGCATGGTTCACTACACTGCATATGAATAAAGTATCCAGTTACAAATTTGATTATTCTTAACATAAGAACATGCATGTATCATATAGAAGAAGACTGCACAAGCAGGATAAAAAGTGACAGACATGCACCAATATGCTTACATGAGACACACAAAGAAAGTATTAGAATCCAACAAAACAGAATCAACATTAAAAGACATTTACAAGCATAAGTAATGAAATGCACATGCACCAGATTAATCATTTTGATGCTGAAAAAAACTATGAATAGAATGACCTTACCTTTCCAAGTTTTTTGATAATAAAAAAAACACTGTAAAAAGAGATCAGTCTTCAATCGATTTGATTAATCACGAATTACAAGGCAAAGCACAACATGCCTAACACAGCTTATAGCCGCATCTACGCAAATGTTAAAATAAACAGTAAATATCATTCTTTAGTTCACCCAACTTACTTAATGAGAATTTATCAATCAGATTACACCTCAGATATATGCACATGAAGAAAATCGGCTGTGACTCCTAGCTATAGATGTTAAAATAAATATTTAAGCATACCATGACCACTTTCCCTCAGTGTGCTCCTATCCAATGAGGGCTGAAATATGTTATATTTTGGCTCTTTTTTAAGTGTAATATTTTTTCTTTACATGGGCGCGGAGCCTAACTGAAAATACAAAACCAAAGTTAGAGGGATATTCTACCTACTTTCAGGCTGAGAATAAATAGTAAAAATACAAGTTAGAAATATATGCATGCCTAAGGGTTTAAGTTACTAAAAGTATTTTAATATTCAATCTAAAGGAAAGCAATCCAAATTCATTGATAGGTAAACATTTTTTATAAAGAATGACATTGCCTTGATCAACAAAGTTAGACAAACTCATGCAACAAAAATTCAAATCATTCGCAATAGAAGTCGCGTGATGAACTCAAAGAATTGGAGAAGTTAGTTTTTAGAAAGTTACCACTCGGCAAAACAAAATTGCGGCAAATTCCATGAAAATGTAATGTGATCCCATCAAAGATCCACATTTCTAGTCCCTGTTTGAATTATGTCTCAAATGCAAAATAACCAACAAATCATACTCCAAACAGCAATGCATGCAAAAAATAAAATTGAACCTTCACAATGGTATTGGAAGAAGAAAGTTGATCAAGCTCCTTGTGGACCAAATCCAGAAGTTACTCACATAATGCAGTCCAATCAGATGCACTTCTAGTAAGACATAACTGCAGTTTCATGTAGGTGTTGGATGCATCCTACAAGATCAGAAAAAATAAAAGGAAGTTGCGAAAATGTTAAAGCGGTGTGACCATCAATTATAGTAGAGAAAGCAATACCTTCAGACTCCGATCATGAGTTGCATAGCAGTAGCGAATGACAAACTGCTCTATTGCATTATGAATTAATAGAGATTTGTATCCCAAGTTTGGTCCATCATTTAACAGATTCGTATTTACGCACTCCACCATCTTCCTTGAAAATTTTCCTTCATCCCTAATAAAGCAAGGAAAACAAAAATGAGAGTGGACATTCCGATCAGGCTAAATATGATGAGATGAGAAACAAGAAAGATATAGAATGCATTCATGTAGGTGAGGAATGCACTCCCACCAGATGTCGATCAAGCTTTTTGTGGACCAAATCCAGAAGATGTTCACATAATTACAAGGCAAACCACAACATGCCTGATGCCTGAGAAATAAGAGGAATAAAAAATATCAGAGACTCAAATAAAAAGCAAAAGAAAAAGGTCACCAAGCTACTTTACGAGTTTTGCCCTTGTTAGAAGAAATCTTTGATGTGATATCATGGTATTCTCTTGAGGATATTTGCCGCAATCATCTCATTTCCCAGCAAAAATGAGTCATCAAACTAAATAAAAAGTAACAATTAAGTAGCTCCCAACGCAGCAAGAAGCAAGGAAGCTTACCACATGCTTTTCTTTCTAGTTTTCCAACTAGGCATTCAACTAGAACCTCTCGAGTGCGCCTAAGGAGAAAGAAATGAAAGCATGAAGTTCAAATGAAGGAAACCAACAAATTATCTTGAGACAATGCTCTAGCAACGTGTAACAAAGGATAGCATTCACCTAAATGAATATTATGCGAAATAGAATGGTTAGTGAGCATTAAGAAAACCTCAATATCAACTATATTGCAATAAAAATGATTCAATCAAATAAAAAACTTGATATTGGAATATGTAGAACTATGTACACAAACAGTAATATGAGGACTGCTCAAGATGTCGGAAATCATTAGCTTTAGGTGATGAAGATTTATCAGAAATAAATCTAGAAAACCCCACTGATTTTTCGGCTCCTACCCATGCGCTCAACAACTTAATCCCTTCATATGATGAGAAATAAGAGGAATAAAAAATATCAGCGACCCAAATAAAAAGCAAAAGAAAAAGGTCACCAAGCTACTTTACGAGTTTTTCCCTTGTTAGAAGAAATCTTTGATGTGATAACCTGGTATTCTCTTGAGGATATTTGCCGTAGTCATATCATTTCCCAGCAAAAATGAGTCATCAAACTAAATAAAAAGTAACAATTAAGTAGCTCCCAACGCAGCAAGAAGCAAGGAAGCTTACCACATGCTTTTCTTTCTAGTTTTCCAACTAGGCATTCAACTAGAACCTCTTGAGTGCGCCTGAGGAGAAATAAATGAAAGCATGAAGTTCAAATGAAGGAAACCAACAAATTATCTTGAGACAATGCTGGAAGATCATTAAAACTGTCTTTCTGGAATAGAACAAATTTTGAATTAGCCCAATCTATCTTTTTTTGAGAAATGAGCATGATCTGAACGCAAGTTTTCAATAAACAATTGAAAAGGAAGTCTTATATAGAAAAATATGAAATAAATATTCTATCAAACCTCAACCAAAGACTTTTCATATGAATCCACCTGCAACAAAGCACGTTGGCCCTTTTCTGTTGAATGTATTCCCTGAGTAATACAATATTTAGCACAAATGTTAAAAGTCCTTAGAAAAAAGCATGAAAGATGTAAAAATTCAACATGGACCAGAATATTACTATCAGAATAAATCAAACATGGATATACATCAGCAACGAGTCAAGAAAAATATGGACTAGATAAAAGTATTTTCTAGAGAGAATTATATATCATTGAAATTGAAAATGCCAACTCTCCGCTGTAAGACAACAATTGTTAGACACTTAAAAGGATATTACATGTAAACATACACCCAAACAGTAATATGAGGACTGCTCACGATGTCGGAAATCATTAGTTTTAAGTGATGAAGAATTCTTGGAGAGAAACCTTGAAAACCCCGCTGATATTTCGCCTCCTACCCATGCACTAAACAACTTAATTGCATCCTGTGATGACAAACGAGAGGAATAAAAAATATCACAGACCCAAATAAAAAGCAAAAGAAAAGGGTCAAGAAGCCACTTCACGAGTGTTGGCCTTGTCGGAAGAGATCATTGATATGATATCCTGGTATTCCCTTGAGAATATTTCCACCGTCATCTCACAAGTACGTCCGGACAGCTCCTCCTATATTTATCAACTTTCATTACTGCTCATTTCCAGACACTCAACAGAAGTCAAGTAAAATGAAAAAAACTGCCCCATGGCTTCAGACATTCAGACCCGTTGCAGTGAACTGCCGTTTACCGATGCCCGTCCCTGCACTAGTTAATTTACTCAATTAATCCGATATGATGGCCGTATTATGAAATCCGGTTGAAATTGGTGGCGCCACGTGAAGCCAGTGCTGAGAGACCCAATCGTCGTGTTACCCAACAAAGTAACGCTGGCGTCGTGAGTGTTGTCTCCTTATAAATTTGGCGATGATAATGGAAAATCAAGAGCGTAGAATAGCGGAGGAATTGGACTGCTCATAGAGTCACCCGCTCCAAGGGGAGAAGATATTTATTTACCAACTTTCTCTTCATTACCGTTGTAAAATACAGACAGCTGTTTGAAGACATTCGAATTCGAGTTATAGACTTGCCGCCCAATTAGCTAACGGGTCTTCCACGCCCTAATTCAAACTCTTCTTGCAAACTACAAGACTAAATAATCGATCGAAAGGGTGGCTTTGATTAAAAGTAACAATTATTTTCCCAGTTATTGTATTCAGGAGCTCTCAAACTCGTTCCGTCCAAGCCATTTATTTATCTGGGGAAGTCAACTCTTCTTCTTCTTCCATTCCAGTCACGATTCAAGTTCTGTTACAAAACGGATTGTTATTGGCTATTTATTTATCTTCTTCTTTATGCCCTTCTTTAGAGAACACGCCTCCGAGTAATTAGCCAAAAGCTTATTTGCTACTTCTCGCAATTCTATGTATTTAATTTAATTAAAATATTGAAATTAATTTAATATTTTGTTAAAACCAATATTTAAAAAACTGGTAGTTGGGAACTCGGTCTACCATGCAAACTCATTGCATCAGTATACTTAATATGTATCGGGTATACCTGATATGTACATGAATATTAAAAAAAATTAAATTATAAAATGTTCATATTTTATATTTTTCTAAATAAACTCCAACCCAACCCGCCAAAAACCCGTACCGATTGATACGACCGAAATTTTCAATGTGCTGGATTGGTATACCGAAAATTTAAAACATTGATTAAAACTAGTTTAATTTTGCAAATGGCTTTAAATTTAGGTTGCACGAGTGCGGGTGCAGGGTGCAGGGTGCGGGGTTCAAGGGTGTAGGGTGAGTGAAATTTTACGAATCCAATTAAGGGTGCATTGCGGGTGCGTTAATTTAAATTACTTAAAATATATATTAAATTACCCAGTAAACACAATTTCCGGTGATAAATGTGTATCTGGAATCTACAAATATCATCAAAACTTGAACATTTACATCATGTTTAAAACTATGCAAACTTTATAGAATA
>RWGZ01001405.1:0-12628 GCA_009725065.1 Utricularia reniformis
AGATCCTTTCTCTCTTAACCTCTCCTTCCCTGCGTCTGCCTCTTCTCCCATGCTGCCTGTCTGCTTCTTCAGTCTAACTCTTCCCTTATTTTCTATCCCTCTTGTTCTTCTCTTCCCCGTCGCGACCTAAAAGCGTGACAGCAATTGAAACTATTCTGGATTATTACGGTTAGATACCCATTGTATTAGATTCGTCTTCCGCTTGAAACACTGAAACACTTCAGCAAAAAAGACCCCCTTTCCAAGCATCCTTGTCTCAATAGAAGGCGACGAATACAGACGGGTGAAGGAGTTAATTGAAAAGGGTTGTAGAAATCTACAAAAAATAGAAGGAGATTGCGCTATTATTTACCCCTCAGCCTTTGGAGTTCCTTTGCTTTGGTAAGAATTCAAAATTCAAATGTTTAATTGATTTATGATGCGGTAAGGAAGAGTTCGTAAATCGTAATACACCTTCTACGGTTTAATTTCAAACAAAGGCAGCACCATTTTCGCGGTTTAACGAAGCTGCTCTCGTCAGATTGAGTAATATATATACGCAGAACAAGAAATGGAAACCAGGGACCCTGAGGTGTCGATGGAGCGGAAGAAGCCGGTCTGCCATGAAAATGTGGAGGTGACAGAGTATCTGTGGAACATATGGGGAAAATTGGGACAGAGCACAAAAGGGATTTCTAGTAACATGGACATGACTTTTTCCAAGGCTTATTCCAATGTTTGTGGCTGCAAAACTCCAATTAAAACTCTTCGAGACTTGTCTCAGATTAAGTGAGTTGGAACTCGGGAAGGTTCAATACATACTGCCACTTAATATGGCTAGTGAGGCTGTAAATGGGTCATTTTACTTAGAGTTTTTTACCCTAAAGTTTAGTAGGTTACAGCTCGTAAGCTATGAGTTATTTGCTCGTGGATGCTAATTTTTTTTTGGTTTTTGGGAATAGGTATTTGTTATTTCCTAATCCCTATAATGAAAACTTTCCGTTAAAAAATCATTATTGGGGTTCTAACTAGTAAAAGTGCTTATTGTGATTAGCTCCTTGTAGTCATGAAATATTGGATGATGCTTTATTGTCTCTCCCCCTTCATTTCTATTGTTTCACCAACCTTTTTTGTAGAGGAAATAATTTCTTGTTTTTTATTTCTTGATGCATGGATATATTAGTGATAATCAAAACATTTAATTTTTTAGATTGGATTTTTTAGGGGTGTAGGTAAGTGGATCTTGAAGCAAATGAAAGGTTATTTTGTAACAGATTCTAGTCTATCAGAGAGCTTGATTGATAAGGGTAAGAATTTTGTGTTTATGATGGGGGGTGTGCTGGTTCATTACTCAAGAAGAATACATATTTTTAGGCAAACCGGATAAAGGACCAAAACGATATGTGCCTCAAAAGAACTCTGTTGGTTACGCCCTACTTATAACACTCTACAGGTACATTATGATGAACGTTTTTTAGTTACTACATGGCCTTTCATGTTTTATCACGAAACTAGAGATGAAAACTAATAGTTTTCCTTTGGTTTTGACATTAGGGAGACCAGGGAAGGGGATGGTTTCATGCATAAAAATGTACTAATTGATGCTGCTGAAGCCAGTGGATTGTCTCGTGTGCCGATTGCGTATTTCTCTTTTATAATGACTGAAAATTTTAAGATTTTTTGTTGATTTATCTGTTTTCATGTTCTTCTCTTCAACGCAGGCCAGAAAAAAGAAAAGGGGATGCTAGGCATTTTGGCAGCTCACCTACAGACTGGTACAGTGGATGGAGCTGTATGAAAACACTGATCTCAAGAGGGCTTGTTGTGAAATCCAGCTGCCCGGCCAAGTATGCTTCTTTACTCTGGGTTTAATTTCCATGTAACTAGTGGCACACTGATTGAAGTCTCCAGTAGCATTTGTTATTGGCAGGCACTCCAGGCTTTCTGTTTGTGACTGGGTTCTCTATTTGAAGAATTTTTCATGCATTTGAACTGTATAAATTATTCTTTCGAAATTTGGATCTTATATCTTTGATTTTATGTATGAGGTATATGCTCACAGAAGAGGGGAGGGAAGTAGCAAATGAATGCCTTTTGAGATCTGGATTAGATAATTCAACTAGGATTTTCAGTAAGGAGGGTTGCTCAAAGCTTCACTGCGAAGAGCAGAGAGTTGAAACACATGAAGATTTAGCGGATTTAGTGATTGATGGTTGTGTTTCAACGAAAAAAGCTGCACCTTTTAAGCTGATGCAACCTAATACATCAGCAAATATGCCTCCTGAATATATTGATAAGGTCTATTTTAATTTTTTTATAGGAAATTTTCTTGTGGCATCAAACATACTTAAAGAGTACACCTGGTTTTGTAGATTTTCTAGTCCATTTTATTTGTGAGACTTTTTCAGATGTTAATTTTTTCTTAGCTGAAAGTGTGCAGTTTATGTGTTTAACTACTCTGAAATCCTTTCTATATCAGTCAAGTCATTCTCTAAAAATGGCATGATGATTTGAAGCAAACATTATGGCCCAAAAGTTTCTTCAACCTTTTATTATTCGTTTAATCATGTTCTTTCTTGTATATTTGGCAGTTCATCAGCATGGGCTTTTCTCGAAGAAAAGTTATGCATGTGTTTTCTGAAATTGTGGGAACCTCTACAAAGGATATATCTTCACTTTGGCCTACTATTCTTTGTCGGCTTAGAGAAAATGAGATTTATGGTTCAAATGCTATACAGTCCAACCCTGGTAAGTATCCTCATTGTAAAAAACGATGATCAATTGTAGAGTTCTTATCTTTTACTGATACTTTCTTCTGCATAATTAGCTCAATCAAGGATTAATGCTCGTGATAAGTGTGCAAATGCTACAGTAATTAGTAATGATTCATCAACTGCACATGATTTTGTAGGCTCTGGCACATTGAAAGCTTGCTCTTCCCGTGTAAGTTAAAAGTATATAATGTGTTAACATTCTATATAACCTATCCCTTGTACTGAACTGGTATCCAGTGATTTGAATTCGAATTGCAGGGTTCACATATCTTCACCTGCAGACCATATGTTCAACAAAGCCTAAATAAATTTGACACGAAATATAGATGGCTTCTATGTTGTTGACTGATGGCCTCTACCTCTAGCTGTTAAAATTATTTACTTTGAGTGCATTCTATTATTTTCATAAGTATTGCATCCTCTATGTCAATAGTTCGGTTTGCTAGATTTATATTTCATTACTATTTAGATATCTTCTTTATTTTTTTTCTCCATGGGATGATCAGGGTAATGATTTGAAGAAACATGGTCCTCTTACCACAGAATATAAATGTAACAAATTAGATATGCCACCATTGACAAATGGAGAGATGTTTGGTGATGTGTATGAAGTTATTCTGATATTAGATCAGAGAGAGCAATTTACATCACAAGGGTAAGTGCTGGATGTCTTTACTTGATGATGGTGGCTGGTTTTAGCAGTGTAAATGTGAGATTTCTGTGTGACTGGTGTGCTATTTTCTATTTGTTGTAGTCTGTGAGAAGAAACAGCATGCTGCATTATAGTGCTACATCGTTCTATTTCAGAGACATTGTTTCTGTTTCTTATATGTTATTTTGATTATATCGCTATTATCCATTTCATTTGCAGTTTTCGCTCAGGGAAAATCATTGAAAACACATGTTCTCAGTTTGGGATTAAGATAGAGGTTTGCTCTTCGAAGTGCTATGTATTTTTGCTCATTATTTCTTTGTGGACAGATATTCCTCTTTGTGTACCACTGCGTGATTGAATTCTACTAAAAGCTCTCCTCAACTGTGTCGTTTTTTTCTTTGTTCAATCTTGCAGGTTAGAAGGCTGCCAGTGGGTGATGGAATTTGGGTAGCTCGTCATAAGTACCTAGGCACTGAATATGTTCTTGACTTTATTATTGAAAGAAAAAAGGTTGATGATTTGCGTATTTCGATAAGGGACAACAGATACCGAGATCAGAAATTGCGCCTTCAGGTGAACGGTTAACTATCATTTTTATTGCATCTCATTGTTTGTCTATCGGATTTTTGT
Source organism: Utricularia reniformis (assembly GCA_009725065.1). Classification (NCBI taxonomy): domain Eukaryota; kingdom Viridiplantae; phylum Streptophyta; class Magnoliopsida; order Lamiales; family Lentibulariaceae; genus Utricularia; species Utricularia reniformis. Next base: position 4,039 of record RWGZ01001405.1, read on the forward strand.
TCTTAATGCGTGGAGTAAAGCATCTTATCGTTTCATAAACATGAAATAGAGATTACTTCTTAAAAGAATGTCATTGACATTCTTTTGTGTATTTTTGCTATATTTCAACAATAATATAAAGAGATGTGGGCTTAAGAAGTTGATGTATTTAGTCGAAGGTGATCCAAATTTCTGCGAAGCTGCTGAAAGTGTCAAAACAGCGTAAGGAGTCCAACTTTTTCTTTACTTCAAATTTGGAGAAACCTTAAGTTAAGCATTCACTGAAATTCGATGCATTCTTTTACTTTTTTTGTAGATGCTTCACGACCGAGATATTGGAGGGTTTCGATGTACAAAGGACTGCCGGCTTAGCTGATACACTGAAAAAGTGTGGATATCTAACTCAGTCCATAAACCAATACTACAAATCTTTGAATCCGTCGCTAGGTGTGTGTCGTAGTTACGATGAGTTCATCAACATGTGCCAAGAATTGGATAAACAAACTGTTACCGATGTCTTCGCCATCCAACTGATGCAAGTACATAACAGTGTTCATTCGGTCCATATAGCTGTCCCTTGTAAGATATGAAATGAATAGGTTTTTTGAGTATTAATTCTGTAGGTTCCTCAAGTTACTGAAGATGTTGCTCTTGTTGTTGTTGAAATGTATCCAACTTTGATTTCTCTTGCTGGTGCATATTCTCTCCTTGTAAGTCAATTTCTCTTAATTTCTTTTTGTGTGTTAAAGGAGAGGCGATACCCACTGCATTTGCATATAAATGAATACAGGATGGCGATGTTGGTGCACAAGAGGAGATGCTCAGGAAGCAGAGCAAGGACTTGATCAATGGATCTGCTAGCAAGAATATATTTCAATTAGTTTGGGGAGGTTGAAGTGGAAACTTTTATACCCGCCAATGTCTCAAATACCAATGATAATTCAACTATGTAACGTTTTTTCTTTAATTATTTTAAATATAGCTTTAGGTTGTTGCATCAAAAATCAGTAAAGCTTTTCTAGCGATGGCGGCTTCTGTGCTTGCATCTAATAGGCTGTAGGCTTTCCTTTCCAATTCTAGGGATTGTTGGGTAATGAACTTATTATTATGGTCATAATCCACTTGTAAACTTGGTGCTCTTAAAGTCGGTGATGAGCTCTAACCTCCTTAGACCTGATTGAGCGTTCAAGATATGTTAAAATGATCCATTGTTTGTTCAAGTAGAGAAGATGATTGTTGATTAACATCTTTGTGCTCAAATTGTATCGAATCGGGAGTAAGAACATGATCTCAATCTTCAACAATTTTGTTGTGCAATATAATGCGAACGTACATGATATTAGCTAGAGTTTTTTTATCCCATAAACGATCTCAATCTCCAATGATTTCAAATCTTGCTTGAATTACTCCAAAAGTTCACTCTACATCTTTCTGGGTACTCTCTTATTGAACAACAAATAGTTGTGATTTTTTGTTTGAAGGAAAGTGATTGATTTCATAAATACTAGCCATTCTAGATAAATCTAATTAGCTAAGTAATATCACATATTATATGAATTGTAATTCACGGAGAAATGAACTTTCTGGTGCTTGCTTGTATGTAAATCATCCAATATTGTTGAGTGACTCTAAACATTCAAGTTATTATTTGACACCCGTGTTCCAAAGAAAGAATGTGAGATCTAAGTATTTTTAGAGACAACCACCTCCAAAATTATTGTTGGAAAACCTTTATCACCGTGAGCATATTGATCTTATCAATCTATCTGACAATTTTTCCACTTCCAATGCATATAATCTATGCTTCCAAGCATTCTCGGGAACCCACACTCTTCTGCCCATGTCATCAATCGTTGAAAGTCCTTGGCTGTTGGCGTCTCTTGTACCTAGTTTCGAACACGATACAAATTATGATACAAAATGTCTAAGACATTCAAGAGTAGTGGTTTCACCAATACGAATGTATACGTCATAGACATCAACAGAACACACATACGCGAACATATGCATAGCTTCCGTGTACTTTTTAATTGTCAATAAATAAGCAACGCCCAATAGTATCAACCCTTTCTTTAAAATAAGGATTCACTGCTACAACAGTTGCAATGACTCGCTCGAATAATAAGCTTGACATTTTAAAACAACCATCAAATTAAGTAGGGGTGTACGTTGAGTTGATCCACCATTATTCGAGTATGTCTAGTCTCCCAACCACGCTCAACAATATGTCGCTTTCCAGACCTACGCCTTGTCATCCATCATGAGATATTGTAATGCACGCAATATCTAGTCCGCTATATTGCCTAGATTTGTAAAACTATATAGCTCAATAGGTAGATCATCAAGATCCATGTTGGGGTGAAGATGAGGTGATGATGAAGAGATGTGATGAATATATATTGAAACTATTCTTAAATTATGTTGGAATCGAGTAGTAGATGTGAGGTAAATGACTGAGTAATTGAGGTAGATGATGTAGAATGAAGAAATATTCAATGAAACAATTCTTAAATAATACTATAAAAGGGTGGTATAAATTAATGAGTTGATTAGATGAGGTAGGTGAATTGTTAATTATATATATACTTGGGGTAGATAGGAGTAAAAAATGTATTTAATTCAATATTATTAATCGAAAAAATATAACAATTATTCAACTCAAAATTACTATAGAACACAATTAATTCGCATATTTCACCATGATTAAACACAAATCCACAAAATAATATCTATATAATTTTTCTAAAACACAAAGTAATCCCATAAGAAAGATAAGTTAAAAGTCAATTATCATCGTCACCTAAGTGCATGGTAGGTTGATTGACACTTTGTTCCATGTTGCGACTGTTGGATCATTAATCCATCGTTGGACTTATATGTAAATAATTATGTATTGAGAATTGTCTTATTTATAAGTCTATTAAAAGTAATCAAATTAATTGGACTTAAAGTATCCAATACGGTGTGGGCCTTTACAGTGTAGAGACTATTGATCTTCTACTTCTATGATAAGTTGAAATAGAAAACCCTAATTGACGTCTATAAATATGGTCGTGGTCCCCAAGTCATACGTATTCTTTCAGATCTATTCTCCATCCCATCGAGAGATTGACTCAGGGAGAAACCTAAAAGACTTCTCCACGAAATACGTATTGATGCGGAAGACCCACCATCGAATTTACTGACCTACTCAACTACTTTGTTATATAGTGAGATCCGATTGATTCCAATGGATACATATAATTGTTAAATTCTCTATCTTTATTCTCAATAATTCTAACAATTGGTATCAGAGCATGTTGAATTATTGAGTTTAAATCTTTATGAGAAAGTCGGGATCCTTCGTTTTTTTGGGAATCTGAAAATTAGGGTTTATTGGTATCGATTCTTCCATAACTATTTTACGCTTTCTATTATTTGGATGATATCATATTTGTTATAGTAAATGGATAATGGCGTAAAGTTTAAATCTTGGAAGTGTCAGGAAAACTTTTTTGAAAGCGGCACTATTGAGATTTTTTAGATTTTTGAAATCTGAAAATTAGGGTTTGTTACGGCATCTTTGGGTTTCCCTTAGATTCTGAAAATGTATTGATTAGGAAAAGTTTAAAGTTTTTTTTCTTAAACGGTAAAAAATCATCATCCCGTGGAGATTTATTTGATACCGATTTAATTCGTTATTTACAGTTTATACATGATTGTTAAAATATATTTGCATAATTAAGTTTAAGAAATGCATGAATTAAATATTTATGCAATTTGAGATTATATATGTGCGTATCTTGTTCATTATGATATCTGCAATATTATTTGGTTGTTGATATGCACATAATATCTTATTTTATTTTAAAGTAAGATATGTTCAAGATTTTGGTAATAGATTCAAGTATTGCCTATTTAAATATACTTGTGTTATATATATATTCGAATAAAATTGATTGATACAAATATGTCGCCAATGTGACCTCTCTTGTGAAATTCGATTTTATTTAAATATATAAAAAGTTGTGTATTTTTTTCGTGAATATTACTCGGCCCAAAGGAAGAATAATATTTAATGGATTATTTGCATATTTATAGTAATAAATATATGAGAATTTTTTTTTGCATGTGATTATAGATCGGCCCAAAGGAAGATTTATTTTCGACATAATTTATTCTCAATATTTATTGCTATACCAGAATATCATTTACAAGTTAATGTTTGGTCCAAAGATAAAATATTGATGGAGTTACGATATTATGTAAATTGAGTATATTTTATTATTTAAATATATTATTTTGATATGAGCTAAAATTAATTGTTTTTCAGTTAAGAGTTCTACTAATATCACTACCAGTATCAATCGATTCCTATGTTGGATGGCACTAATTTCAAATAATGGCAAGAGAACGTTCAGATTGTTCTCGGGGTCATGGATTTGGATATTGCATTAAGGATAGATTGTTCCCCATCTATTACAGAAATGAGTATTTCTAATGAAAAGAATGAGATGGAAAGATGGGAGAAATCTAATCGTATGAGTATCATGACTATGAAAAAGGCCATTACGGAATCATTCAGATGCACTATATGTGAAAGATAATTACACCTAAAGATTTTCTTACAGAAATTAAGAAAATATATGTCAAGAGTGAAAAGGCGGAAATTAGTACACTCTTGACTGATCTTTTCTGGATGAAGTATAGTGGTAATGGCAATATTTGAGAGTACATTATGCACATGTCTCATCTGTCTTCAAAATTGAAAGCACTTAAGCAAGAAATTCATAAGAATTTGCATGTGCATAAGGTTTTAACATCTCTTCCTCCTCAGTCAATCAGTTTAAAGTGAGTTACAACTGTCAAAAAAAGTCTTGGATTCTTAATGAGTTGATTTCTCATTGTGTTGAGGAGGAAGAAAGATTGAAGTCAGAAAAGATTGAGAGTGCTCACATTGTCATTACTTTGAAGAGCAAGAATAGATCCAAAAATAAGGGTAAAATTGATGCAAATACATCTAGCAGAAAGAATCAACAAGATAGATCTTCTGGAGCAAATGAACTTGTATGTTATTTCTGCCAAGGTAAAGGACATGAAAAGAAACATTGCACTAACTATCATACTTGGTGTGCTAGAAATGTATGATTCTTTCATTGGTTTGTTCTAAGGTTAATTTAACTTCGATGCCTAGACATACATGGTGGATAGATTTGGATGCATCTACTCACATTAGTGTGTCTATGCACGTTTGCCTAAGTTGCCGGAAGCCAAATGATGGTGAAAGATACATCAATGTGGGCGATGACAACATGGGTGAAGTTGAAGTTTTCGGAAAATTTAGATTATTGCTAAAGATTGGATTTTTATTTGGATCTTGATGATATTTTTTGTTGTGTCATCTTTTAGACGGAACTTGATTTCTATTTCTGTTATTGGACAAATTTAGTTTCTTTTGTTCATTTAGAAATGGAAAATTTAGTCTACTTCAATATTCGCTTTCAGTTTGATTTGGTTCTTTGTCTGGTTATAATAATCTTTATTCTCTATATTTAATTAATTCATATTGTGAATCCTTGCATGTTAGCACTCGGGGTGTCAAAATAAAATTAACAAATGAGAATTCAGCTACGTTCTGGCACAAAAGATTGGCTCTTATATTCATTCTGAGAATGGAAAGAGTAGTGTCGAATAAAATCCTCAAACCTTTATATTTCTTAGACTTCAGTGTTTTTGTACATTATATAAAGGGTAAACAAACCAATAAGAGAAGATTTGTATTCAATCGGTTGATGAATGTTTTAAAATTTAATTTATATTGATATTTGTGGATCATTCTATACGATTGCTATGAATGGTCAAACTTATTTTATGACATTCACTAATGATTACTCTATATATGACTACATTATCTCATTCATGAAAAACTCGGACTTTGGACATGTTCATATTAAACAAGTCAGATCTGATCGTGATGGTGAAATTAAACTACGGTAGATATGGTGGATTAGTTGAACATCGTCCATGACCTTTTGCAAAATTTTTAGAGGAGAGTGGTATCGTCCCACAGTACACTATGCCGGGTTCGCTCACTATGAATGGTGTTGCTGAAAGATGAAATAGAACACTTAAGAGTATGGTGAGGAGTATGCTTAGTCATAATTCCTTACCTATTATCACTCTAGGGAGAAGCATTTGCAGCTTATATCCTTAATAGAGTCCCGAATAAAGCAACTGTCAAAACCTCTTATGAACTTTGGACTTGTCGAAAGCCAGTCTAAATCATTCTCACATTTGGGGATGTCCAGTTGAAGCTAGGCCAAATGAGAAGAAACTGGATCTCAGAAATGTTGGTTGTTACTTTGTCGGTTATTATGAAAGATTTATGGGCTATAAACTTTATGATCCCACATCTAAGTTTTTTTTTTGAAACTGGAAATGTTCACTTCATTGAGGATATTGAGTTTGGAGGGGAGAGAAGTTTAGAGGGATTGTCTTTGAGGAGGAGTATGCTGATATTCCCATGGGTATTGTTGGAATTTATCTGGACCACAATCTCGATATTTCCAATTATACAAATAATCAAGACAATCATCATGATACTCCTGATAAACTCATAAGTAATCAAACTTCAATCCATCAAAAGGTTGTGCCATTAATGAGATCCACTATAAAGAGAAGAAAAGCATTGTCTGACGACTATGTGGTATTTCTTTAAGAACATGAGATGGTTATTGGAATGGTGGAGGATGATCCAATCAACACAGAATATGGAAAGTCCAAACTCACAAAAGTGGATAGATGTCATGATTTAAGAGATGAAGTCTATAGAAGACAATAAAGTTTGGGATCTTGTAGTATTACCAGAAAGTGTGAAACCTATTGGTTGTAAATGAATTTTTAGAACTAAGAAGAATTCAAGAGGTAATGTGGAAAGATTCAAAGCTCGTCTTATGGTAAAATGATTTCACACATAAAGAAGACATTTAGACAGTGATACTTAAAATTAATTAAATAATCATCTAGTTCGGTTTTGATATGAATTTGGTTAATGAATTTGTATACCATAAGTTATGTGGGAGGAAATATATTTTTTCTTAATTGGTGCCATAAAATAACATCAAGAACAAAAAAGGAGGAGAAGATTTCTTATAATTCGGTTATAGGAAATCTGATTTATATTCAAGTATGTACGCGTTTGGATATTGCGTATGTTATTGGAATGCTGTGATGATATTAATGTGATTCATGATTGGATCATTGAAAAGCAATCAAATTGATTTTTTGGTTACTTAAAAACAAAACAAAGAGTTGCTTACATATCAGATGTGAGACAAAGTTTGAGATCATTAGTTATACTGACTCTGATTTGACTGCTTAAATTTGTTAAACTGTTGTGTGTAGTGGACTATATAGATAGTTCACTAAAGTTTTTTTGTGAAAATATTGCAACAATTTTATTCTCTAACAACAATACGAGTTCGAGAAAGTTTTGTTGGATCGAACTTAAATATATTGTTGTAAGAGAAAAGAGTAGCAGATAATAAATTATCTGTTGAGCATATTGGCTATAACTCCATACTTGAGGATCCGATGACTAAAGGGCTACCACTCATGTTTTTGTTGAGCAAGTTACTCATATGAGTTATGCATTTGGAGAATATATAGTTTATGTGGGAGCTTAAGAGCTTTATACATTATGTTTCTTACTTTTGTTGATAAAGTTTTGTTTAACATGGTTTAGATCTCACCATGGTTAACTAGACGAGTTGGAAATAGACATGTTTGATCACATTGTGATGAGAACTCTAGGACCGGGTACCCTGCAACGGATGAGGCTCAGTAACGATTGGGCAGATCCATATGGTGGAAGCGAACTTGTGCAGTCCATTAGTACACTTAAGGTATAATGGCCCGATGTTCTACGAAAGGACCGAAGATAACCTTGGCGAGATAAAAAGTTTTCTGACAACTGGCTCCGTGGTTCTGTCCAAACGGTTACAAACCCACGCTTTCCACGCTTCGGGCCTTCACACGTTTACCACGCCTCGGGCCCGATCACGCAGACCACGCCTCGGTCCCGTCCTCGTTTTACATCGTGCGACAACAACCTCTAACAAACCTGTCAGAGGCGGTTACAGAGCGTGAATTACACACGCCATTGACTCTATAAATACAGAGCACAACGACGGAAATAGCAGGATCATTTGGACGCGTAAGAACAGGCCGTTACCATGCTGAATTTCTTACTACTTTTTTATTCCTTGTCATCTTCTTTAAACCTCTGCTGTATTCTGTAATGGCTTGCTTGATTAGTGAACAGGCTAAGAGCTTAATTCGCTCTTAATCAAGTGGTTTTCTCCCCAATTCCTGGGGTTTCTACTATAAATCGTTGTGCCTCATTGTTATTTCCATTTTCTTAATCGTTCTCCCATAAAAAACAAATCAAAACCGAGTTCGTTTGCTGACGAACCGGATGACTGTTGGTACCCCCTAAAAAAGGACCATAACAGTTTGGCGCCGTCCGTGGGGACGATTCTCTAATCCCATTTGAGTTTTCTACCAGGGATAGGATAATCAAAGGCATGGCGACTGGAACTTCGACAAATGACAGTGACATGCTTCCCGACAG
>RWGZ01001405.1:14513-36587 GCA_009725065.1 Utricularia reniformis
CAATAACATCCTTGAAGTGTTTTTGAGAACATGGGTTCGGTGAATTGTGATTCAATTGGGACATGAAGGAATAGTCAAGCTTAATATGGGAAATATTGCAAATTCTCAAAATGAATTATGATGATGTGGCTGAAACATATTATGTAATCCTCAAAGTTGGCTTGGAATCAGACTACCGTTAGGTGAAGGAAGTAGGCAATAGGGAGGATAATGTGGTAGATTGGTAGCTTCGAACACACAAAAGGAAATAACTATGCATAAGAGCGATGGACAAAGTACGATTCGAAGGTACGCGGGATGATCAATCAAGTAATAGAAGGTTCATGCTATTTTATAAATTTTACGATGAAATGTTTAAATTAAAATGTTTTGAGATACGTTGTCCCTGCGGGTGCGAGCGCCCGCCGGGAGAGGGTGTCCTTATATTGTTTAACGAAATGTTATGAAAGAATAAGACTCGGGGTGAGGAAGGATGGACCGTCCGACCGAACCCGGCATCGTGCCTCGCACACGATTCGCCAAAGGAAGGGCATGCATGATGAAGTGAATGAAATGTTCAAGAATGAAATGGTACGTACGGAATGGGCAGAACGGATCCGAGCGAGAAAAGGGGTAGCGCCCGAGTACTCGTTCAGGGATGGGACGCATATGGCTCGTCGAGTCGACCAACAGCTAACGGTCAGCTTGGGCGAGACATGTCACCAGGCATGTAAAACAGAGCCGGCAAGATAAGTAAAAGACACATGATGAAATGATAAGTAATGTTTAAAGAAATGTTTAAAGTAAAGTTTCAAGTAAGTTTTACAAGATTTTAAGTAATGTTTAAAGAAATGTTTCAAGTAATGTTTCAAGTAAAGTTCAAGTAAGTTTTACGAGATTTTAAAATAAGAATTCAAAAGATGAAAGATGTTTTCAAATGAATATGAAAGATGCTTTTAGGTGAGTATGAAAGATGTTTTTAAGTGAGATTTGGAACGAGCTTCAAAATGAGTTAAGTTTCAAGTATGATTTTTATAAAAAATGTTTTACGATGAGTGTTTAAAGAAGTTTTCAAAGCAAGAAGAGTTTTCAAAGGAAAATGTGTTTTCAAAGTAAAGATAAGTTTTTAAAGAATTTTTTTTTTAACCGAAGTTTCTATTATTCGATTATGACCGCTCTACAGTTTGTAGGAAAGGAAGAGAATAAGGAAATCGTGGAACGAGTTAGTCGTCGGCTGATACCGAGAGTGAATATGAAGTCGGGAGAAAAGTGAGTTTGTTAATACGTTACCGAGAGGAAGATTTGAAATGAATGTGATAAAGTTGTCGAGGTTTATTTATGAGTTTTATTTTGATGTTGTAAGTTTTATTGATATTTTAATATGATAAGCGCCTTGTGTTCCAAAGAAGAATGGAACACGGCATGTCGCGCACCAGAAACGTCTAGGCCCGATTTCGGGGCGTGACATAACCGATAAGGGAGCCAGAGGCAATTGCGGGATCGGAGCATGCTATTGACATATGGCGCAACGTTTAGTGTATTTCTTGGCATCTACAAGCAACGTTGGTCAAAAATATCCAGCTCTAATGATGCGGTGGTATAAAGATCAAGCCCCTGAATGAATGCCGCATATCCCTTCATGAACATAAATCATGACGGCTTTAGCATCATTAGGGGATAAGCAGCGCAGAAGCGGGCCCTCAAAACTCTTTTTAAACAAGCGTCGGTCAACCAAGATAAATCTCTTAGCCCGGACTTCTATTTTTCTGGCTTCAGACTTGTCTTCAGAGAGATAGCCGTTTGAAAGATATTTAATAAAGGGGTCCATCCAATAGGGTTCCCCCGGAGATTCAGTAGCGTTAATATTCAAGCCTTGGAGTTCATGGCATAGAGCCCCAATCTCTTCAATAGACTGTTCGGTCACTGATATCTCGACCGAAGGTCGGTCCTGAATGTGGACCGAAATAGTGCTTGGCTCTATGTCAGGTATGCCCGCGGCCAATCTGGCGAGTGCGTCGGCAACCTTATTTTGCTCTCGTGGCACGTGGTCAAGAGAAAACTCACTGAATTTTTTGGATAATTCCATAACTTTGGCACAATATAACCTCATCATCGGGTCATGAGTTTCAAATCTCCCTGCGAATTGTTCTACTACTAACTTCGAGTCTGAGAACATTCGTACTCTGCTAACTCCCATTTTTCGGGCCAAGGTCATTCCTGATAACACGGCCTCATATTCTACCACATTATTTGTTCCAACAAAGGAAAATTTAACTACGAAATGTATAAGGTCACCTTGTACCGTTGTCAGGGTAATGTCCGCTCCTCTTCCTCCGAAGGTCGACCCATCTACGTGGATCGTCCATCGATCATCCTCTTGGTTAAGATATATGGCCGATCGGGTCATTTCAACCACAATGTCGGCTAGGACCTGAGCTTTGATCGCCCTTCGGGGCAGAAATTCCAGATACATAGCGCTGAGTTTGATAGCCCATTTTGCCAATCTCTCATTCAAATCCTTATGTTTAAGGACCACCTTCAGAGGTTGATCCGTATAAACGTAGACCGTTCAACCTTCAAAATAATGTTTCAGCTTGGATACAGCTTTTTTCAAAGCTAGCATGAATTTCTCAAAGGTGGAATATCTGGTTTCAGCAGATTCCAGAGAATGGCTGACATAATAAACAGGTCTATGAATGTCGTCTCGGATGGTTACTAGAGCTGCGCTGACGGCAACTTCTGATACAGCAAGATACAACCCCAAAGGTTCATCACAAGTTGGACTTACCATTACTGGGGGAGTGCTTAAATAAGTCTTCAGCTCAGAGAAGGCCCGATCGCATTTTTCGATCCAATCTAGATGGCTTGCTTTTCATAGCACTCTGAAAAAAGGTAAGGCCCGGTCTGTGGATTTCGAAATAAACCTGCTTAGTGCGGCGAGTCGGCCAGTAAGCCTTTGAAACTCTCGTTTGTTTCTTGGAGGTTGCATATCAATGATAGCATGCAACTTTTCGGGGTTAACCTCTATATCTTTCTCTGAAACGTAATATCCTTAAAATCTTCCACTTCGAATCCCAAAGCAGCATTTGTTTGGATTTAGTTTAAGCTTATAATTTCGGCATACTTCGAAACAACGAGACAAATAAGAAATGTGGTCTTCATCATTCATAGATTTAACAATCATATCGTCAACATAAACTTCCATCATATGGCCGATCATATCTCTAAAGATCTTGTTGACCAACCTTTGATATGTTGCTCCAGCATTTTTGAGACCGAATGGCATAACCACATAACAGTAAACGCCATCTTCGGTCATGAATGATGACTTCTTCTGATCTTATTCAGTAAGGAAGATCTGATGGTACCCAGAGTAAGCATCCATGGTACTCATCATGGTGCTACCAGACACAGCGTCTACCAGTCTGTCGATATGCGGCAAAGAGAAAGGGTCCGATTCACAGCTTTTGTTAGCATCGGTGAAGTCGATGCACATTCGCCATTTCCCATTTGGTTTGGAGACCACTACTGGGTTTGCAACTCATTCAGTATAGTGGATTTCTCTGATGGATTTCTCGTATCCTCTGCTTTTGGGAACAGGGCTTGACACAACCGGTGGTTCTGTTCCACTTCTCTCTGACGTAATTTCTAGTACCACCTTCCTGACGACAGCTTCCAGATCCTGCAAAGTGAATGTTGGTGCTGGGAGACTGTCGGGAAGCACGTCACTATCATTTGTCGAAGTTCCAGTCACTATCATTTGTCGAAGTTCCAGTCGCCATGCCTTTGATTGTCCTATCCCTGGTAGAAAACTCAAATGGGATTAGAGAATCGTCCCCACGGACGGCGCCAAAATGTTGTGGTACCTTTTTAGGGGGCACCAACAGTCATCCGGTTCGTCAGCAGACAAACTCGGTTTTGATTTGTTTTTTATGCAGAATACGATTAGAATTGGAAACAATATATGGACACGGCGATTTATAGTGGAAACCCCAGGAATTGGGGAGAAAACCACTTGACTAAGAGCGATTTACGCTCATAGCCTGTTCACTAATTAGATGATTCATACAAAATACATCAGAGGCTTAATGAAAATGACAAGGGAATAGAAAGCAGTAAGAACTCCGGTAGGGTAATGACATGTTCTTATGCGTCCAAAAGGTCCTGCTATTTCCGTCATCGCACTATGTATTTATAGAGTCAGTGGCGTGTGTAGATCACGCTCTGTAACCGCCTCTGACAGGTTTGTTAGAGCTTGTTGTCGCGCGATGTAAAACGAGGCTGGGACCGAGGCGTGGTCTGCGTGATCGGGCCCGAGGCGTGGTAAACGTGTGGAGGCCCGAAGCGTGGAAAACGTGGGTTTGTAACCGTTCTGACCGAACCATGGAGCCAGTTACCAAAAAACGCTTTATTTCGCCAAGGCCATCTTCGGTCCTCTCGTGGAACATCGGGCCGCTGTTCGTTAAGTGTATAAGTGGACTGCAAGGGTTCGTTTCTACCATTTGAATCGGCCAATTGTTAATGGGTCTTATCCGTCATGGGGTGTCTGGTCCTAGAGTTCTCATCAGACATATTATCGATAAGTATACTTGGATGATGATCGGTAATAGTGTGGATCGGTCCAGTCTATTGAACACGTAATACCAAAGTTGACAAGAACCATTCCGCGAGTATGAGATGAATGAAATCGATCGAGAACTGAACTAAGCCATGTAAAGAATCGATCATCCGATGAGTCTTGGACCGAAGTCATTTATACAAATAAGTTGATAAATATAATAGTGATATGAATGAATATTAGAAAAAAGTTTTATTTCCATAAATATCTACAATCATCTCATATACACAAAAAGAATTATAATTAATTGTCAAATAACTCTATATTATGAATTTTCTCTTCGTATATGTTCTATTATCCTTCACATGACATTTAGCCTTTAAGGTTTTACACGTTAAACCTCTTGTGACCTTATTTTCTCAACTTTATTATATAAATGCATGTTCAACACTTAAAAATGATAATAAATTTTAAATTTAAATATATTTAATAAGAAGTAAATGACTTTAGAATTTAAAGAAATGAAATAACTAAACAATAAAAAGGAAAGGCTCATATATGTATAAAATTCCCTAGTACTTTTGGGTAAATTTCATATTTTGAATGGGAATCGAAAAATAAGATTTTCGCTAATATCGGTTATATTATTAAAAATTCATGAATTAAAAGATTTTTAGAATATAAAAATTACACCATTATTAACTACTAACTAAAATATAAAGCATCTCAATTACAAATTATAACTTATGATTGATTATTCAAAATATTATTGATTATAAAATCTTGAAATAATTCGTGTTCAATATTCAAAATTGACAATCCAAACTTGATTGCCAAATGTCACAAATTTTGACAAAAAATTTGGGGGAATTTAAAACACTGCTGGGGACTATGGATTGCGACTTGTAAAACCCAAATAGGTATAATTTTTCATGAATATTGCTATAATTTTAACATGTTATACAACTATACATATAATTTAAGCAAAATCGGCCCAAAATATCTCAATTGGGCCTTACCCCAGTAAGAGAGCCCACATGAATAGATTCACAAGCATTCTACATTGGTAACAATTGATATTCCATTTAAAAAACTCCAAAAAATAATAAAAATAAATATCTAGAAGTATCTAAAAGAGAGCTAATATTTTAAAAATATTAAAATAGTTTTATGTTATTGTCTTTCCAAAATAGCATGAGCATCGAATATAACATTGTGGTTAACAAAGTCAACGAGCAACCTACTGTATTACATTTTAATGAAATTAAAATTTATGAATTCATATTGATTAACATTACTATGAATTTGTATGTCCGCCTGTAGAATCGTTTCTCTCTCTCCACATTAACTTTTTATTTCTCCACATCATCAATAATAATTTATTATTTAAATAATCAATTTTCATTTCATCATCACATTCTTATTCGAATACTTACATTTTTGTTTAATAAATTATTAATCGAACACATATATTTTAATTCATAAACATTAAAATACCAAAATAACAAGAAATAAAACATACAAAATCAAATTATCATACGTATTTTTCTTCTTATTCAACAATTGAAAACTAATATAATATGAATTTAAAAAAAATATAAAAAAATAAATGATAAAAAATAAGAATGTGAGAGGAGAGAGATGGATACCCTCTCTCCCCATACCATCATTGGATAGTCCAAGGTGGCTGTCATCTTGGACTGTCCGCCCACCATTGTGGGTGTCGTTAGGCTATCTTCATCTTTATCCGTTCGAAAACTTGATTCTCTCTCTCAACATCAGTTTTGTCTCACTCCACATCATCTTTCTTTTTTCATAATATTAATATCAATATTTTAAATAACAACTTTCCTCTTATCACTAAAACAATATTCAGAAATTTACAATTTTTATTTTATTTTTTATTATTTATATTTTTAACACATTATATCATTATTTTTAATATAAGTAAGCTAGATAATTTAAAGATAGAAATTGATATTAAAATACTCAATTAAGTAAACAAAGTACTTAAAATAACAATAATTATGCGAATTAGAATGTATTAATGCGTGCGAGAATGAATCCAAATATGTTCTATCAAATCAACTTTAAGCCGACGATGAGCTCTGAACTCTCTAGACTTCACTGAGCGTTCAAGATATGTTTGAAATGATGCATTAGCTTGTTCTGGTAGAGAAGATGGTTGTTGATTAGCATCTTCTTGNTCTCGAAGCCTTGTGACTCCTATTTATAGAGGAATTTAGCCCAGAACTCACCCTCTTGGGCCCATAAGCCTAGTCCACCTCACTTAGCCCAAAATGATTAAATATTCCCAATTATGATATAATAAATGCCATGTTGATCTCGAAGCCTCGGGAACCAATCCGGACCAGACATTAGTCGGAAGTACGATCAGAAAATTCCCGAGAACCTCGTATGTCAGTTCTTTGCCTTCAGATAGCGAATACGCAGCCACATAACATCATTGCACCCGACCGGTGCGCTCCCGGGTGGCAAATTACGAAAATACCCCTGGCCCCGTCCGGGGCCGAAATGACCCGAAACATCTCAAAATGCTCACAGAAACTTTCTACGGGGCCCAGCGAGCCAGAATTACGAGAATACCACTTGAGAATGCCATCCGATAAAAATATGAAAATACCGAAAATACCAATAACCACGTCGGACGAGCTCCCGGGTAAGGACGGACACAAGAGAATATACCCGGGTAATATCAATACAAAGACAAGCTTCTGCATGTTCTTCATCAAAGGGACGCGCCCCCAAAATAAGATGTAGCTTCAATACGGGTTATCAAATCCAAAAGTCTCTATGAAGTACCACAATGTGTTTAATGATGTGATGGACTTCTCTAGTGCATTAAAAGGCCGAATAGAATTGATCTTTGAACTCTTGAAACGAAACAATGGAAAACTTTCTTAACTGACTAAACCATCCGAGTGTAGAGTCCTTCAAATATGTGGCGAAGATATAAAACACGTAGCATTAAAAAATGCCATGAAAAATGGTGATAAAGCACTTGTAGTATTCCTTGTACTTCGCAAAACTTCCATCGACATCAATGTCATTCCTATCTTGTTTAAGTGCACAATCACCCTCTCTTGTCTAATATAATCCCCTCATAACGGAGGTGTAATGAGTATTACGGATATGCTCGCCATATACTCTTCTTCTTTCATAAGCGAGGCCTATGATAGCCTCCAACTGGTCCATTCGAGCATCATTATGCTAAATTTCATCATTCATCTCCCGGAACATTGACACGATCAAGTTCACAATTCTCTGCAATGTGAATGTTCGTTCTCTCCCCCCCAATATAACAGTGGAAACTTGGAGGCTTAACATAGGATCTCTCTCTTCAATAGCAATTTCATAATTAAAAGGATCTAAGACAACATTACTTTTTCGAGACCTCCTTTGGGCTTCACATCCTCTAATTGAGCGTGTTGAGTACGCATATGGTCATCCAGGTTCTCCTCTTCAAGATTATGATCATCAGATCGTGAACGTACTGATGGTGGGAGATTAACATTCCTTCAGGCAATTACTCGGCTCGCTCTTCCAAAATCAAAACATTTTGATAAACACTCAAGAAGTGGATAGCTAATAGATGCGCTCTCGGATGAATTACCGCTCCGAGAAGGCTGAGTAATGATTTTGGCGGTTGGGGGTTCTTCCGAAAGTGTTGAATGAGTCTCTTGTAATACATCGCCCTTGTTTCTTTAATTATCCAAGGGTTCGGCGCTGTTATCGACCCTAGACCTTGGAAGACGTGCTTGAAGACTCTAGTGGTAACTAAATTACAAATATCCCCGTACAATATCAATAGTGATCTTCATAATTCATCGCAAAAAGATTCATCCCTTTATAATTTGTCACGAATTTATGACATAGTGCAGAAAATCAGACCAACAAGTTCAGACTATCCGTGGTGTGTTTGCCATACCGTGAAATCAATTTGAAATCTCTAATCAACTCAAGTGTCTTTAGTTTAAAGACTCAACCCATACTCCACCATGTTGTTATTTTAATCATATTAGTTAAACTACGTTCTTAAAGCGATAAAAATGACACCAGATTTATAGTGATATCCGATCACGTCGTCTTAGATAAGATACGATCGTATAGGCAATCCACTTTCCAACACCCTGCAATTTATTCACTATTTTAGTTGCAATGTTCAACAAAAACAGAACATAGAACCAACTAAAACATAGAATACAAATATTCACAGGAAGTTAAAACTATGGTATAGTAACAGATCACCACCAGTATACTGGACTTCTTAATCACTAAGAAGTCAGTAACGTAAAGCTACAGTTTTCAACCAGATCGTTAGTTAACACAGCAGTTTCAGGATATACGTTTTGAGGCCTTAACAGTGGATAGAAACCGTAGGCAGTTCATATCACACAAGCTCAATGTATTTTCAAAGATATACGTAATGTTTTAAGGCTTTAGTACGTATCTTGGTCACTATTTTCAGGAACTCAGATCTATACAGATCTGGCTTGAAAACACTTACGTTGACACAAGTCTTTAAGAAACCCAAAGGTTTTCTCAAAGACGTAACCCATAACACTAAGTAATCTTAATGTAAGTGCTTAGAACCAACAGTTTAGGCTAGAAGCAGAGCGTAAAATACTGAATGTAAGTACTGAATGTAAATACAGAACGCAAAATGCAGTATGTATGCGTTCTTCAACCAAGTCACACAATTCCTCAGATCGTCAAGGATCTGTCTGAAACTCAGACTATCAGGCCAAGAACGTTGAGAAAATCCACAGATTTTCTCAAGAACGTAAAGAAGGCGCTGTAAGTTTTTGAAAAAAATGTAAAGGTCTTTTAAAACTTAAAACAGCACAGTATCGTTATACACAGAACAGATCTGAGCAACGAAAGCACTAACGAAAGCAAGAACACTAACCCAAGCAAGAACATAACGATAAGCAAGAAAGGCTAGAGAGCAAAAACGTAAAATGCAGAAATGAAAAGTGAATCATTTCTGAAGGAATAACCGTATATATAGTACAGGCCAAGCCCAAGACGTAATACGAAGGTTCTAGAAGACCTAGCGGCCCAATGACTATCAAGGTCAGTTTACACGGCCCAAACGGATTTCATAGCCCACAACATACGAGGCCCAAAAGGATTTCACAGCCCACATGCGAGGCCCAATAAACGTATATAAAGCCCATTAATGAATCAAAGCAACGATATTACCGAGATTAGTCAAACTTCAACATTCTCCCCCTTAATCTTTGTGATATCGTAGACGAGTACCTGTAACACCCGAGACTTACTCTTTCAAGAGTTTCGGTCTCACACACACTTAAGAGGGCGATGAACTCCCCCTTAATTCGAAAACGGTGTAATCGGGGAGGGATGAACAAACCATAAGACAACCTTATTCCAGGAAGGGATTTCTCCCTCTAAGTCCAGATGCGTATGCTCCTCAACGCTAGTACGCCAGGCCCCGGGAATGAGGGAGGTTAGTACAACACATATATATCACGTTTAAAGCTAAAAACAGTTTCAACATGCATGTGAAAGGCACAAATTCAGGCACAAATTAAGGACACAGCATCAATCCTAAACAATTTCTAAGTTGAATAAAGTGTGCATAATCCAAAGGTTTAGTAAAAATATCCGCAATTTGATCACTCGAGGGCACAAATTTCACAGAAATAGTATTGTTCTCAACTAGATCGCTCACATAGTGATGCCTAATTTCAATGTGTTTACTTCTAGAGTGATAGACTGGATTTTTTGCTAAATTAATGGCACTAGTATTATCACAATTAACAATCACAGTTTCTATAGGCATATTATAGTCAAGCAATTGAGATTTTATCCACAAAATTTGAGTGCAACAATTTGAGAGAGAAACATACTCAGCTTCGGTAGATGAAAGGGCTACCGTGCTTTGTTTTTTACAAAACCATGACACTAGACATGGACCTAAGAAATTACATGAACCACTTGTGCTTTTTATATCTAATTTACAACCATCATAATCAGCATCAGCATACACAACAAGTTCGAAATCTTCAAAATTTGGATAAAACAATCCTATATTTAAAGTTCCTAGTAGGTATCTAAATATGCGTTTCACAGCTTTCAAATGTGACACTTTTGGATTAGACTGAAATCTAGCACACATGCAAACAGCAAACATAATATCCGGTCTAGACTAGGTTACGTATAATAAGGATCCTATCATGCTCCTATACAATGTCTCACTTACACTTTCCTCATTTTCATCAATTGTCAAATTTAAATGAGTTTGCATGGGAGTTTTCATGGATTTTGCATTACAAACATCATACTTTTTCAAAAGTTCTTTAATGTATTTAGATTGCGTAATAAAAACACCAGATTCAAGTTGTTTAATTTGCATTCCTAAACAAAACGAAAGTTCGCCCATGTTGCTCTTTCAAATTCAGATGCCATAAGATCACAAAATTCAGCAATTAAACATGAATTGGAACTACCATATATGATTTCATCCACATAAACTTGCACAAGAATTAAATCAGAATCTAAATATTTAACAAATAGAGTTTTATCAACACTACCCTTCTTATGCCCACAAGATAACAAATATGTGCTCAATCTTTCATACCAAACTCTTGGAGCTTGTTTAAGTCTATATAAAGCTTTTAGCAATTTATACACATAATCAGGTTTAGAAGGATCTGAAAATCCAGCCGGTTGTTTAACATACACATTTTCAGAAATAAAACCATTTAGAAATGCAGATTTGATGTCCATTTGGAATAACTTGAAACCTTTATATGCAGAAAATGCAATTAACATTCTAATTGACTCCATCCTAGCAACGGGAGCAAAAGTTTCACCATAATCTATTCATTCTTCTTGTGTATAACCTTGCGCCACTAACCTAGCTTTATTTTTAACTATGTTACCATGTTCATCAAGTTTATTCTTAAAGATCCACTTAGTTCCTATGACATTCTGATCTTTAGGNTACGTATAATAAGGATCATATCATGCTCCTATATAATGTTTTACTTACACTTTCCTCATTTTCATCAATTGTCAAGTTTAAGTGAGTTTGCATAGGAGTTTTCATGGATTTTGCATTACAAACATCATACTTTTTCAAAAGTTCTTTAATGTATTTAGATTGCGTAATGAAAACACCAGATTCAAGTTGTTTAATTTGCATACCTAAACAAAAAGAAAGTTCTCCCATGTTGCTCATTTCAAATTCAGATGTCATGAGGTCACAAAATTCAGTAATTAAACATGAATTGGAACTACCATATATGATGTCATCCACATAAACTTGCACAAAAATTAAATCAGAATCTAAGTATTTAACAAAGAGAGTTTTATCAACACTACCCTTTTTATACCCACAAGATAACAAATATGTACTCAATCTTTCATACCAAGCTCTTGGAGCTTGTTTAAGTCCATTTAAAGCTTTGAGCAATTTATACACATAATCAGGTTTAGAAGGATTTGAAAATCTAGTCGGTTGTTTAACATACACATTTTCAAAAATAAACCATTTAGAAATGCAGATTTAATGTCTATTTGGAATAACTTGAAACCTTTAAATGCAGAAAATGCAATTAACATCCTAATTGACTCCATTCTAGCAACGGGAGCAAAAGTTTCACAATAATCTATTCCCTCTTCTTGTGTATACCCTTGTGCCATTAACCTAACTTTATTTTTAACTATGTTACCATGTTCATCAAGTTTATTCTTAAAGATCCATTTAGTTCCTATGATATTATGATCTTTAGGAGGTGGAACTAATTCCCAAACACAGTTTTTCCTAAATTGAAGTAATTCATCTTGCATTGCATTGATCCAATTAATATCACTCAAGATATCATTTACATTTTTAGGCTCAATGAAAGACACAAAAGCATGTAACTTACAAAATGCATTAAAAGACCTACGGGTTCTAATTGATGCATTAACATCTCCTAAAATATTAGACTTACTTAAACACCTAGGCATATTAGGTATATAAGACGGTTTTTCAATTCGACCAGATTTATTAGGTGGAATAGGAACTGAGATTTCAGACTCGAAATTTTCAGGTTCAGTTTCTTCTCTACTTACAAAATAGTGATCATCTTCTTTTTCATTTTCTTTCAGATTATAAATCCTTTCCGTTATGTGGTTCAGTTTCTAGATTTTTATATGTTTCATCGAAGAAGATGACATGTATTGATTCAATTACCTGTTTTAGTTCCTTAAGAAATATCATATATGTTTTCCTAGTTGACGAATAACTTACAAATTTGCCTTCCCTACTCTTACTATCAAATTTACCTAATGTTAATTGATCGTTATTATGTACAAATCATTTGGACCGAAAAACATGAAAATACCTAACATTCTGAGTTTTGTCAAATAGTAGTTCATACGGAGTTTTCTTAAGGATTCCTCTAAGTGTAACTCTATAAACTACGTGACAAGCGGTATTTACGGCTTCAGCCCACAAATACTTGGGTGTTTTATGTTCGATTAACATAGAACGAGTCATTTCTTGCAAGGTTCTATTTTTACGTTCTACAACACCATTTTGTTCGGGAGTTCGAGGACACGAGAAATTGTGCTCAATACCCGAGTTTTGACACAAGTTTGTAAAATCATTATTATTAAATTCACCACCATTGTTACTCCTAAGGAATTTTATTTTAAGATCCAATTTATTTTCCTATTCGATTTTAAACTGATTAAAGTATGAAAACGTTTCTTATTTTAATTTTAGAAAGAAGACCCAAGTAAACCTAGAAAAGTCATCAACTATGACAAAACACCAACTTTTTCCTCCTATACGAGATGACCTAATTTCACCAAACAGATCCATATTTAATCTTTCTAGTTTCCTAGATGAGTTCACAACATTAATTCTTTTGAAATTTGCCCTAGTTTGTTTAGACTTAGCACATACTTCACAATTATACTTAATGTTTCTAAAAGTGTCATCTATACCTCTAATTATATTACATTTTTTCAGTTTAAAAATAAGATCTATACTAGCATGTCCCAACTTCCTATGCCATTCATATGCAGAATCAGATTGAGAAATTAAACATGCATCCACATTTTCAACTTTACTTAACATATAGACATTTTTCACTCTACATGCTTTCAAAATTAAAACACCACATTTAAACACATTGCATGCATCTTTACTAAAAGTAACCTCATAACCAGAATCACATAATTGGCTAATGATTATCAAATTATGCATCAAATTATTAACATGCAAGATGTTCACAATTTCAAATTGGCCAGATTTAAAACTTCCGATACCTATTACTTTACCATTAGAGTTGTCACCATAGGTAACTCTACCACCTCTAGTACTTTTATAATCACCAAGCAATTCCTTGTTTCCTGTCATGTGGCGAGAACAACCACTATCTAGCATCCACACCTATACATTTAGGCAACCATATTTGATTAATAGAATAAAACTTTAATGTTTCATATTTCGTACGGTGAGATATCAGTCTGCTAATGAGAGTGTTAACAGAAATGGTTCTTTCGTTTCCAATTTTTACAGCAGCAGGAAAACTAATGACAAGTTTATTTGAGTGGTTCTTAAGATTTCTTCTACTAGGTGCATGATACTTAGTGGATCTAGGTTTTGGATTAAAACCTATGCCCTGTCTAGAGGAAATAAACTTGGTATCAGTCTCCACACATTCATTATGTTTCATATTGCATGCTTTTTCAATCTCAGTAGTTTCTACATTATAAGAGGTAGATGCTTTCACAAATCTGTTATCAAAGGCATTAACTGAAGCAGTAACATGCATAACATCTTGTTTATTCACATTCACAATTTCAGGTGAGCAAATAGGAAGTGAAGAGTCAAAATAGTCATGTGAAGTTGATTTACCAAATTGCATAGGGGACTTTGCACACGAATTTTCAGAGACTGAATTGAAACCTAAACCAGTTTTATCAAAGAAGTTCTTCTGAACACTTAGGATCTTATTTAGACACTGAGTACTAGGATTGTTTTCAATTTCTAAATGTTTGGTTTCAGAAAGCAGAATTTCGTATTTCTTTTCTAAATCTGAATATTTCTTAACCAATTTCGCAAATTCTATTAGTAAATCACTACATTCCTCAGAATTGTTTGAACTGACCTCACTGTCAGTTTCATTCTGATTCATGCCAACCAAGGCTAGATTCTCTTCACCAAGAGAAGCATACCCACAGTTTTCTGATTCACTGGATGAAGACATTTCTTCATCTAGTAGAGCTTGCAAAACCGATTTTTTCTTTTCGGGATCCTGTTTCAATAGAGGACAATTAGTTCTAATGTGACCAGGTTTTTTACACTTAAAACATGTAATGTTTTTAAATTTTTCAGGATCCATTTTAGATATTTTTTTTGCTTTTAACAGTTTTTGGATCTTCTTTGTCAGTAGAGAAATCTCAATGTCCGAATCACTTTCTAATTCAAATACTGCAGATTTCTTTGAAGCTTTTGGTGAGGATTGTTTTTCAATTTTCTTAGACTTAGACCTCTATTTGACTACTTGACTTGTTGACTCAGTGGTTTTTAAAGCGAGAAAAGATGATTTTTCAGCAAGTTGTTGCCTACTCCTCAAATGTAGTTCTTTGGTTAGTAAAATGCCAAACAGTTCATCTACACTTAGGACATCTAAGTCTTTTGTTTGTTCTATAGTGGTTCTAAGAATTTCCCATTTATTGTCTAGACTCCATAGGACTTTAGAATTCTTTTCTTCATTAGTCATTTTATGACCTAACAGCTCCATTTCATTCACAAGAAGAACGAAACGTTGCAGTAAGTAAATCATAGACTCATTACTATTCACGGAAAACATTTCTAGTTCTTGTTTAAGCATGTTTAACTTAGTTCTTCTAATCCTAGAGGTTCCTTCATACAGAATTTCTAGCTTAGACCAAGCCTCATGAGCAGTTTTACAGCTAGATATCTTATTGAACTCAGTAACAGTTAAAGCAGAAAACAAGGCACTAGAACATTTAGCATTCAATTCTATAGAATTATCTTTATCAGCAGAAACGGGTTCTAAATCCATATATGGTACCAAGCCAGTACCATATACTACACACGTATAAATTTTCAAATCATGTTTAAGAAACGTTAACATATTAGCCTTCCAGTAACCATAATCTTTTCCGTTGAACTTGAGAGGTTTATTTAAAAATCACCCAATTCTAGTATTGTTACCATCCTTAGGCACTACATCCTTAGACTCACCAATTATTGACATGCTTGGAAGTTATAGACTAAAAGCAGTAACACAAATTCACGTAAGTAAGCAAGTAAAGCAAGACAGACAATCAGACAACCTAAACAAATATTGCAGGAGTAAACTATCAGAGCACTTAACTAATATGATTTATTAGTAAGTACCCCGCATCTCCACCAATTGTTGTTATTTTAATCCTATTAGTTAAGCTACGTTCTTAAAGCGATAAAAATGACACCAGATTTATAGTGGTATCCGATCACGTTGTCTTAGTTAAGACACGATAGTATCGGCAATCCACTTTCCAACACCGTGCAATTTATTCATTATTTTAGTTGCAATGTTCAACAAAAACATAACACAGAACCAACTAAAACCACAGAATACAAATTGTTCACAGGAAGTTAAAACTAAGGTATAGTAACAGATCACCACCAGTATACTGAACTTCTTAATCACTAAGAAGTCAGTAAAGCAAAAATGCGGTTTTCAAACAGATCGTTAGTTAACACATCAGTTTAAGAATATACGTTTTAGGCCTTAACAGTGGACAGAATCTGTAGGCAGTTCTTATCACACAAGCTCAACGTATTTTCAAATATATATGTAATGTTTTAAGGATTCAGTACGTATCTTGGTCACTGGTTTTCATGAACTCAGATCTATACAGATCTGGCTTGAAAACTCTTACATTGACACAAGTTTTTAAGAAACCCAAAGGTTTTCTCAAAGACATAACCCAAAACACTATGTAATCTCACAGTAAGTGCTTGAAGCCAACTGTTTAGGCTAGAAGCAGAAAGTAAGTGCATAACGTAAATGCAGAATGTAAATAGAGAATGTAAACTTAACGCGCTCTTTTAACCAAGTCACACAGTTTCTCAGATCGTCTAGGATCTGTCTGAAACTCAGACTATCAGGCCAAGAACAACAAGATTCTACAGATTCAGTTTGTTCGTCTTAAGCACCAGTTTACAGTTTCTCAGATCGTCTAGGATCTGTCTGAAACTCAACTGTAGGCTTAAGAACGTTGAGAAAATCCACAGATTTTCTCAAGAACAACGTAAAGAAGGCGTTGTAAGTTTTTCAAAAAAATGTAAAGCTCTTTTAAGAAGAAAAACAGCGCTTAATCGTTATTCAAGGCTAGATCTAAGCAAAGAAAGCACTAACGAACGATAAGCAGTAAAGCAATCAAGAACAGAAACGTAAATCGCACACAGAGGCTAGAGAGCGAAAGCGATAAATGAAAATGCAGAAAATGAAAAGTGACGCATTTCTGAAGCGATAAACGTTTTTATAGTACGGGCCACCGCCTTACCGTGACAGCAGGCCCAGCAGGCCAAGCCCAACTTTCAAACGTAATTAGAACATTCTAGAAGGCCCAGCGGCCCAATCACTTCCAAGGTCCAATAACACATGCGAGGCCCAATAAGTATACACAGCCCATTAAGCGAACGAGCCCATTAAGCAAACGAAAATAACGATATTACCGAGATTAGCCGACTTCAACAGATATTTGTTAACAACCCTTAAACCGAGTACCAAAGATGCATTTTTGTTGATAACCATTAAACCCGGTACCAACGAGGAGTCCTAAGCAAGAATGAAGGTGGTCAGGCCCAATCGAGAATTCGACAGCTGAAATTATCAAACAGACCGATCGGTCCCGGAAAACAGCTTAGAGCGATCGGTCCAGACAAACAGCATAGGGCGATCGGTCCCGACATACAGTTTAGGGCCAACATACCGATCGGTCCCTGCAGTTTGCTTAGGGGCAGCATACCGATCGGTCCTGGCAGTTTGCTTTGGGCAGTTTGCTTAGGGCCAAGCAGACCGATCGGTCCCGACAGACTGCGTAGGTCCAAGCATACTACATATGCCCTAACAGGCTGCATGTGGGCCCATCAGCATGCATTCCATGCATCAGGCTCAACCACACTTTCCAGCATGGGGAAACACATTGTCAGAGGTGGTTTCAATATGTGAGTCACACGTGTTTCTCTCTCTATAAATGCAGAGCTAAAAGATAAGCTATAGGAGGGAGGCCAATTGGGAGTAACCCTAGCCGCTGTAATTTCATTTCCGCTGCTCTTATTCCCTTTGTATATTTCATTGATTTATTAATAAATTTTCCGTGGAGGTTCTCCTCTCAGCAACGTGGTTTTTTCTCCATTTCTTAAGAGGTTTTTCTACTCTAAAATCGCATGTGTTCTTTCCATTTTCTTATTTCAAGTTGTCTCCATAAACAACAAATAAAACCGATTTTCAGAATCCGGTGACTGTTGGTACCCCTAAAAATGAACCACAACATAATTTTCTACTATCGGGAATAACTCCTCATAACACTCCGATAGATATCAAAATTACAATATCTATTGAGAGTTTGAGATTGAGTAATGTCAAATGAGAGAAACAACATATGTTGTTGTTTATTATGTGTTATCATATTGATAAATATCAAATTGATAACAATCTTTGACTTACTCTTTGACTGTTTGGTTACCGTAGACCCTTCGTATCCTTTTCTTTCACGATCCGACGTTGGAACGCGACGAAAACACCCTAATTGTATGTTTCCGCGATAAAATTACTCTGTTCTTGAAATCCGCGATAAAATGAGGTTTGTGGTTTAGGTTTTCGCGACAATTTTGAAGTTCTGCATTTCCGCGCTAATTTGATTTCTTCAAAGAATTCGCGATAATTTGAGCGCTGGAAATTTCCACGGTAATTTTGACGTTAAGGATTTTTCGCGATAAAGTTGCAAGCTCGAATTGTTCGCGATAATGTTGTTCGCTCACAATCCGCGATAATTTATATTGCTCTGAAAATCCGTGATAATTTCTTGATTTGGTGTTTTCGGTACGTTTTTCGTGGCTTAGTGATATCTTACTTGGTTTTGGGTTTTTTCACTTCTATTTATAAGCATTTTAACTTCCCTAATTCACATTTTAACCCATCCTTTTTATTTTGACCCCTCCATTATCTTTTGTTTTACTTTTCTATCTTTTCGTTTCCTTTATCGTTCTTTCATTCCTGTATCCCTCGTCATTCCTCATCTAGACTTTACCACTATATTTCCTACTATTGTTCTAACATACCTTTTTCCTGGCTATTACATATCCTAACCAATGAAGTTATACCGGTAGGTATCGTTTGTACCGATTTTGATCGGTACAAATGATTTATCCGATATCTCGTTGGCATACCAATGATATATCGATATATTGATATTGTTGTATTTTAAATCCTATTTAGTTCTAGTATTCAGAAAGTAAAGTAATAACACACAATGATTTTAAGTGGTATCCAATCCCGATTCTTATATTAGAATCGATCGTCTCGGCAATCCACTAATGGACCTACAATTTCAATTAACAAAAGAAACTTAGTAATGTTCACAAATACAGAACACTACTAGCAGTAACCACAACAATAGCAAGCATTATACATTTAACCATCGGTTAACTGTAGATTACCGTCAAGAGTTGTGAATACAACTGTTTACAATCTCTAGAACTCAAGAACCAAACAGNAAATTAAAACTAAGAGTTACTAATATAAAATTGGTTATGATCAATCCATTGACTCGTTCATTAAATTGATAATTATTTGATCGAAATAACTTATTTTTAAAATTAATTCAGGGTTTTTTCAAAACATTATTTGGTCTAAATATTTTTTTATAATATTTGTGTTGGGATTATGTGATTGAATTTATTTGGGGGCAGTGTGATATCGTTCTATAGAAAGGTAAGGTTACATGAACATTAAAGCGCGTGTGGGGACTCGACGTAGACCACAAAAAGTGTCATAATCTCAAAACTGACCAGTTTTTAAATTTTATATATATCAGAAATTTCGATTGTATTAATTTTAGCCACTATTTAAATAAAAAAAATATTGAATGATACGAGTTTTAAATGGATTTAATTAGATCAACTTTGGAAAAAAATATCAAATTTGTATATATTTATTTATTTATTCGAAATAGCAACAATATAAATTAATAATTAATTATATAATTATATTTTTTCTAATATACTAATATAATTTATTTTATTATTTATCGGCAAAAAGAGAAAGCACTGTGCCTAGGGACCTGGTCTGATCCAGTGGCGCAGACTAGACCAGCTGGTCCTCTTTCACTGTTTCATTGTGTTTTTGTTACATATTTAAATTTTAAATATTAAAAATAGGCCGAGGGCGGAAAGGTCATTCATCATATTTGTACCGAAAAATGATTTTGATAATACATAAAACTAGTTAGAAAATCGGTTTTTAAAATTTTGTTATTAGAATGTATTATCGCAAAATTGCAGATATCCACTACTTTAAGATATTTAGATTGATTGTTCAATATTTTTATGCGGACTATTTCACAGATGCAATACGAATAATATAGTTTTTATAGTTATGTTTCTTTTTTTCTTACAAAGATAAGATCCTTCGATCCGACATTATAAGATATTTTCCGATTAACCAAATTGTTCCGTTAAGCATGAATTCACTTGTTTACAACTTTGAAATAAATTGCAATGGTTAAGCATGAATTAACCTATTAATTTATTTAATATAACCATTTATTCATAGATGATTTTTTAATATTTGGCAAGCGGTATGAGATCAAAAATCGAAATAACGATTATGAGATCTTTTGGCATCGATAATGGTCATTCTTGAATGATTTTAAAAGTTCATGATCTTTTCAGATAATTTATAAAATTTCTGTTGAAATTAATGTATAAAGATTTTATACCTAAAGATCTTGTTATTGAATGTTGAATTTTATCTTGAGTTTATGATTTTACTACTTAGTTTCTAAAGCATGCAAAACAAAGAACACAAGATTTGTTCACCCGGAAAGCGAGAAAACCGGGGGCCCCAAGCCAGGAAACGCCAGGAAAACAAAATCAAACGTAGCAAATATTACACCAATAAATTAAACCAAACCAAACCAAAAGGATATCTTGAATCGATGACTTTGACAATCTTGAATTTGTAACACCCGATCCTTGTCAATTCTTGCAATAGCCGTCACTTAAAGTCAATGAAGTCATGCTGTCATCTAGGGCAAACATCTCTTTTTATTGTTGATAAACTCTAATCAACCACATCTCTCAAAGACCCAATGCATCGGCCCATTAGTTTAAACATAACAACCCACATAATATCAATGTATATATATTAAGATTATATTCAACATAATCTTTAAATATTTTACTCTATTTTAAATATTTTACTCTACCCCACATAACATCACATTTACTATATTTTAAATATAGGTCAATTGGGTGTAATTTTCTCATTCTATAATATATAGTATTTCTGATAAAATCTCATTAAATACAATTAATATATATATATATATATATATATAAATGTATCTAGGTGGCATGGACACGTTTTAAATTAAAAACATAAACGTCTGCCATCTTCCTCAACATTCAACAATATGGAGTTTTTTGTTTTGCATAACAGTGTAAACTGTTAAAATGTTAAAAAATATCATTATTTTTTTAAAAAAAATACTTAAATTACTGAACGAAATAATTATTTTGAATATAGCACTAATTTGTAGTTTTTGTTGCAACTTTTTTAGTAGCTCGGTTTCTATAATTATAGAAACCGAGCTACAATTTTTTATTTTTTTTAATTGTTATTTTTAATGCATTTTCGATATAAAAAAAATGGTAGCTCGGTTCTATAATTATAGAAACCGAACTAGCAAAAAAAATTGTCCGTCACAGACTTCAAATCAGTGTTATGTTTGTAAAACAAATTTAATCAATGATAAAAATAAAATGAATCGAAAATTAATACTACTTTTTACATTTATTTTAAGTGACAAAAAACTCACTCCCAACCATATGTCCATTAAATGCCTTAATTTCAGAGCTACCAGATTTAATTATTGACCCACTTATATTTATTATCACATTTAATGAATAAATAAATATTATAAATTAAATTTTAAGAACCTTCGACAACGACAACATTATTCTACGTAACTATTTATGATACATTACAATTAGCTATAATCTTGCGTTATAAAATTTATCATCAACTTTAAAACAATTTCCATATTTATATTTTTATAAATATCAAATTTAGTTTTTTTTGTATTTGATATATTTCTTAAAGAAACAATTTATATTGGTTCATCGGTAATATAGAGGCTTCGGCCTCGCCCAACCATTTATTATTTTATTTATTCATTATGTGTGTGTTTCAAATTATAAATATCTATATACATATCTGGACCAATTGGTCTTGGTGGACCTTTTC
>RWGZ01001405.1:38914-69484 GCA_009725065.1 Utricularia reniformis
GGAAAGAAAACCTTACATTTTTCATAGGTAGCCACAATAGATGATCACACTGTTCCAGTGATATTAGAAGAGCCCTGTAGTCCTCCATCCGAGCCATAGAGCTTACGGATCAAAATGTTCCATAATGATTTATCCTCCGAATAGAACCTCCATACCCATTTAAGCAGGAGGGCCCAATTGTGGCATTGAATATTCTTTATTCCAAGTCCACCAACTTGAAGAGGAGTCGTTATCAAGTCCCACCTAACCAGTGGAGATCTTGTTTTTCCCAACTTACCTCCCCAAAAGAAATTCCGTCGTTTTGCGTCTAACTCCTTTAGAATAGATTTAGGGGCAAGTAACATAGAGGGGCAAACTTGAGAGCACTGAGTTTACAAGGGTCAATCGTCCTCCGTAGGACATGACATCCACCTTCTAATCATGTAGTCTTGATGACAAGGTATCCAAGACCGGTTTCCAAGAAGATGCTTTTGAGAGCTTTGAATCAAGAGGGAGACCGAGATATTTGATAGGGAGAATTGCAGCTTGACACTCTAAATTCCTTGCCCATCGGATTACCTCTGAATGAGGTACATTTACGCCTGACAGCGAGGACTTGCCTACATTGATTTGTAGTCCGGAAAGAATACCATAACTTGAGAACAACTGTTTAATAAAGGTTATATTTTGCTGGTTCCAATCTCCAAAAATAAGAGTATCATCCGCAAATTGAAGGTGAGATATATGCACATTATCAGTAATCTTGAACCCGCTAAATGACCCTGAAGATACCGCTTTATCCACGATTTTGCTCAGAACTTCAGATACTATAAGAAATAATAAAGGGGCCAGAGGATCCCCTGTCTGACTCCTTTGGATGGTTGGAAGAATCCTGAAGTGCTGCCATTTACCAATACAGTCATTGAGGTGGATCGAAGACAAGCATCAATCCATTTAAGCCATTTAGGGCTAAATCCCATAATTCGCATTGTTTCGAGGAGAAAAATCCAATTTATGCTATCAAAGGCTTTCCGAAAATCAGCCTTAAACAACATCAGTGGTTTATGAGACCTCCTAGCCAAAGAAGCCACCTCATTGGCAATTAATACCCCATCGGTGATGTGTCTACCTTTCAAGAACGCAGACTGAGTAGGGCTGATAATGTCGGGTAATATTACCTTCAACCTATTTGAGAGAATCTTAGCAATGATCTTGTACATAATCCCAATGAGACTAATTGGCCGGAAATCGTCAAAAGATTGAGGATTAATTTTTTTGGGAATTAAGGTAATGAAAGAGGGATTAGCTCCCGGAGGAAAAACCATATTTGTCTCGAAATCCCTAACTGCCGCCATAAGATAATACTTCATAATATCCCAGAAATATCGCATGAACTCGTATGTCATTCCATCAGGGCCAGGGGACTTATTTGTGCCACCTTCCCAAACTGCTCGCCTCACCTCTTCCTCTGTAATAGTGGCATCCAAAAAATCAACCATAGAAGCATCTAGGGATGGGAGGTCCGACATATTCAACCGGGGTCGGTGGAGGCACTTTTCCTCAAAAAGGTTAGAGTAATATGCCTTTGCCTCTTGCTTTATACTCAAAGCATCTGTTTTCCATTGATTATGGATCATGATCCCCTTAATGGAAAGTTGGGAGGACTTTCTTCGACTAAGAGCATGGAAGAATCGAGTGTTATCATCCCCATCAGATAGCCATTTATATTTGAGTTGTTGTTTCTTCATCTCGAAATCATTATTAATCAAGAGATTGAGTTCCTGAGAGTGCTCCAAATATATCTGTAATTCTGTCTCATTTAGATCTCTATCCTCAAAAGTAACCTTCAACTGTTTAACTGAAGACCGGAGTTGCTCATATTTTTCCTGTTTAATTTTCCGTTGCTCCTTTATCCATGTTTTTAGAGAGTTTTTCAATTTTTTGAGTTTATCTATCATTTGGAAGAGGGGGGACCCACGAGTATTCATCTCATTCCAAGTATTCTTTACAAAGTCAACAAAAGCAGAATCCTCCAGCCAAACGTTGAAGAGCTTAAAAGGGGTGGGCCCAAAATCTTCTCTCGTATGTGTAAGAACATCTTGAACTTGATGATTGTCCTAGCCTTGTTTCCCTTCCGAATGGATTACAAAATCTCATGTCATGTAGACAATTACGTATCTCTTACTGCATAAAACTGATAAGCTTTCCGCAAAATGGTATCCCTCCAAAGCTCAAATTCCTACATGTAAATAAACTGAATGCCATGAAATCTTTACCGAGCAACATCTCGCATCTAGAAGAGCTGAATATTGAATATTGTGATTCTTTGCAGTCATGGGGGACGTCGAGCAATCCCAATAGCTTAAAAAAACTTGATATAAAAGGATTTATTAATTTGGATCTAGCTTCATTTGGCAACAACAACAGCAGCTCGTCAATGTTATTGGAAAACATTGTCCTTTTTAGGGAGGTTAAAATCTCAGAAAAACTCTTTCAACATTTATCAAGATTTCAGCACCTTGTTGATGTTGAGTTTTACAATGAGTTGTTCGTAATTTGCGGAAGAAGATGAAGAACACTTGTTGTTGTATTCATATAAATTCAAAGTATTGAATAAAAAAACAACTTGCGTTTTACAGTCTCACACAATGCATATAAAGGGAAGATACATCCCTAACGTATCTATTCCATTCTAATGCAAGTCATTAATGAATTGACATGTTATCAAATGATCTGCTGTATCAGAAGAGCTGAGAATGTTTCATAGCTGAAAGAGGAAGTTTGTCAACGGCTACCCTTTGCTATCCTTTTACAGTTGATCTACAACTATACTACTGTGGAAACATTAAGCATATACAGGTCTTGCCTCATAATCTCAAATCACTTACTATTTCTAATTGTGTAGCTCTTGAGTCTTTACCAACTAATATCTCATCCATGAAGTCGTTTATATCATTCCAGATACAAAATTGCTCTCGACTCCACAACTTTCCGAGCTTTATCTTCCCTCCAAACTTTTCAATACTCCAAGTAAGAAACTGTGCAGAGTTGAAACCATTGAAGCAGTGGGAGTTGCATCGTGTAACCAAGCTCAAAGAGTTTTTTATTTGCTATGGATTTCCAGAACTCAAACTACTAAGCAACGCAGATGATCTGTTTCCTGCTTCTCTGCATAAACTACACATTGAAGGATTTTATAAAGCAATGTGTTGGATAATCTGAAGTCACTTCGGATCTTAAAGATTGTCAAATGTGAATGTATAGCAAGATTGCCTAAAGATGAGGTGCTTTAGAATCTATGGGATATAGAAATAAGAGAATGTTTGGGTCTTAGTGACAGAGGTGCTTATTTAACAAAGGAAATTGGAATACCTCATGTAGTTATTACACAACAAGACTAGAAACAATGATTAGTTGTGGAGTATTAGAAATGATGAATGTTGATGATCCAAAGAAGAAAATATTATGTTATCGGTTGTGGAACTAGTAATATTCTAATTTATATGAGGATTTATATCATGAGTAATTTGTTAGACATTGCTTATTTGCCAACATTATGAATCTTATGATCAAGATTCATAACAGAAATGAATCTTTGCTTTCAAATTGAACCAGTATTGCTCAGGCCGTAGCACCCATTTCTTCCCTCCACCATTACCATAAAAATCGCTCATCCAATATTAAATTTAGCTTAATCATGGTCATTTGCTATAAAACGAAAAAAATATAATTTTTGCCCACATGTAAAAATTGGGTTTAAAACCTAATTATATATTAAATATTGTCATGCCCTTTTACCTATAATCAAACGTATTAATTTAACTTATTACATCTAATTTAATTAATACTAAAGCATGATGTTCGTGCCCTAAAAATTAGAACACAATGTTCTGCATAAACTATAATACCAATCTTTATTTAATACACAACGAAACCTAACAAACTTGGTCATTCGTACACAGCGGAAGCTAATTTACATATTCATATACTAATTCGATTGTCTATATACTACATAAACCGAAAAAAGTACTTACAAAACAAACTATGAAAGCTGCTCTTTCTCCTGATAAGATCTTGGCAGCATCTAATCTAATGTTCGTCTTCAGTACTTGTATACAATATATCATTGAGTGGTCTTGAGAGTGAAGAAAACAAACAAACAATATAATCATGTAACAAGTAACATATCATAAACATGCACATAAACATAAACATGAAACATAACACATAACACATAACACATAACACATAACACATAAATATAAGCACATAATCTTTAGACTGTTGTTCTTATCATGTTAAATTTACCAGCATAAATGTCATAGCCCCTGCCTTAATCCTTGTCTTTTACGTCACTAAGAATCAAGGAACATAAGTCATCAGTCGCCTTGTATCATAAATGGACAGAAAATGCGATCAATTCATCGACATTTCTGATTTTTAGTCATACCTCACTCCTTAACATAATCTGAACGAATGTTATAACACAACTGAAACTGATGATCTAGATCATAATGTGACTGAAACCATGCTCCTTACATGTTGTCAGAGTTGTGCATCTACGATGTAATAGCCGAGAAAAAGGTATGTCGAAACAAATAGTAGGGAATGTAACGGTAAAGTCTAGACGGTAGATAATGAGAGATACGGGAACGAAAGAACGTAAAAGGGAACGAAGAATAGAAAAGTAAAGAAAAAGATAAAGGAGGGGTCAAAAAGTAAAGGAAGGAGGGGTCAAAGTGTGAATTAGAAAAGTTAGGATGTCTATAAATAGGAGTGAGGAGGCCCAAAAATGGGTTAATCATCATTAAGACCCGAAAATCCGAAAATTCCCGCAAAGAAGGAAAATTATCGCGAATTTTACCTGCATGTCTTTTTATCGCGAAAAAGTTCATGTGCAAATTGTCGCGAATTTCATGTGAAGAGGAAATTGTCGCGAAAGTGGAAGCTGTGTAAATTATCGCGGAAATTGTGATCAGTGCAGTATTATCGCGGATTTGATGATGAAGAGTATTATCGCGGATTTGATGATGAAGAGAATTATCGCGAATTNAATCCCTAACTGCCGCCATAAGATCATACTTCATAATATCCCAGAAATATCGCATGAACTCGTATGTCATTCCATCAGGGCCAGGGGACTTATTTGTGCCACCTTCCCAAACTGCTCGCCTCACCTCTTCCTCTGTAATAGTGGCATCCATAAAATCAACCATAGAAGCATCTAGGGATGGGAGGTCCGACATATTCAACCGGGTTCGGTGGAGGCACTTTTCCTCAAAAAGGTTAGAGTAATATGTCTTTGCCTCTTGCTTTATACTCAAAGCATCTGTTTTCCATTGATTATGGATCATGATCCCCTTAATGGAAAGTTGGGAGGACTTTCTTCGACTAAGAGCATGGAAGAATCGAGTGTTATCATCCCCATCAGATAGCCATTTATATTTGAGTTGTTGTTTCTTCATCTCGAAGTCATTATTAATCAAGAGATTGAGTTCCTGAGAGTGCTCCAAATATATCTGTAATTCTGTCTCATTTAGATCTCTATCCTCAAGAGTAACCTTCAACTGTTTAACTGAAGACCGGAGCTGCTCATATTTTTCCTGTTTAATTTTCCGCTGCTCCTTATCCATGTTTTTAGAGAATTTTTCAATTTTTTTAGTTTATCTTTCATTTGGAAGAGGGAGGACCCACGAATATTCATCTCATTCCAAGTATTCTTTACAAAGTCAACAAAAGCTGAATCCTCCAGCCAAACATTGAAGAGCTTAAAAGGGGTGGGCCCAAAATCTTCTCTCGTATATGTAAGAAGCAGTGGCCTATGATAAGAGATATTCCATGGAAGCCCTTTTAAAAAATAAAGGGCTTCCCGAATCCGTAGCTTGGTTCTAGTATTTTATAGATTCAAGAAATCAGTCGAAATTATACATGATTTATATATATGGTTGAGCATTATTTATTGATATTTTTACTATGGATTTGTCTTAGATTGGCTTGGATGGAATTCGTATGCTTGACCCACGTACTGGAAGGATACTGAGGATCTACCTTCTTGATTCAATAACAAAAAGCGAGGTATCGTTTTGCTAAAATTCAAGCCAATGAAGTATTATTTTAATGTGTGATGGAATTTGCTACGGGCAACATGGTCTCCCTTGATGCTTCTAGCTGCATTAAACGATTCTCTGGTTTCTGTATTTGGTTGTAGGCAATTGACCCATCAACATTTGCCTTTTGGTCGAAAAGTAACGTAGACATTGAACCAAGGCGCATTAGGTTGCAGTCTAATAGTTATACCACAAGCACCATTTTGGACATGGTCACTGCATCGATTGCACAGGTTTTTTTTGTTGTTGGAAAACTGTCTTGTGATTTACTGTCAATTAGTAAATGATGGCATGCTTGTTAAGTCTTGTTATAGTAGTTTTATCATTCAATGACCATCTCACCCATGCACATCGAGATGCATAGTGGCTTGTTGGGTGAGGATGTAACAGTGTGAGTAAAAAATATCTTATCATTGCAGTTTAAGGAAATTGGTGGAAGTATCCGATCCTCTGAATACACGAATACTGGAGAGCAGCCTCAAGAAAAGAAGAAAGGTTTTGGTGACTTCATAAATTTGATAAAGCCGGCCAATGAGGAAAAAGATCACTGGGTAAATTGTATTTTATCTTTTAGCCATTGAAGTAGTCGACCTTGATGTTTACTTGTTACTTTTATTCCCTGCTGCTTCAAATGAAATCAAGAGTATTTATTTATACCTGCATTTCTGCACATCTGTACATTATCAGATTCCTGACGAAGCAGTTTCAAAATGCACAGCTTGTAGAGGGGATTTTAATGCTTTTAATCGCAGGGTATGATTTATTTATTTCGAATTTTTTTTATTTTTTCAAGTTAATTAGTGTGCAATGGGGTGTGTTAAATTGTTCACATGTTTATTATCATATTTTTTCCTTGCAGCATCACTGCAGGAACTGTGGAGATATATTTTGTGACAAGTGTACTCATCATAGGACTGCCCTTACTGCTGATGAAAATGCTCCCGTTGTTAGAGTTTGTGATCGATGTTTTGTATGTTTAATTTGCAATTGATTTCCCTTGTTTTCCATTCTATTTTTTCTGTATCCTGAATGCAATTTGATAATTGCTGACTCTGTCAACTCATTCAATAATATACAATTTCTGTTTTGGAATAGGCTGAAGTTTCTCGCCGATTAAGCAATGCTAAAGAGGCTTCCAACAAATCAACTGCTCTTCAGAGTCATGAGGAGTTGACCAAGAAATTACAGGTGATAGATCAGCATAGGATTTTAAGTGCTTTTTGGCTTTTAAGTCTTGCCTGGAGAACGTCCTTGCTTTCTTTCATACCCAATATCTGTTGATTTTACTTTACTTTACTGTGCTCTGACTATTGGCTTGAATCGCTGTTTTAAAAAAATAGGAGGAACTGGAGAGAAGCTGCAAGGTCTCTTCAGGTATTTTTTTGCAGTAAATGAGTGTTTCAACGCTGAATTATAATGTTCCATTGAGTTATGATGTTTATCGATTTATTATTCCCAGGATCTCGTTTGGAGAGTAAGCAGATGAAAGAAGTTGCCTGCCCAATTTGTACAGTTCATTTACAGGTCCAAGAATCATCATGCTTAAGCTTCATTCCTATACTAGTTGTAACTTGATGGTTTTACTCTGCTAATATGTCTTGCAGGTTCAGGTTCCAATTTCTGGCTCAGGAACTATAGAATGTGGTGTTTGCCAGCAGCCGTTTCTGGTCACGTCATGACATATTTTCCGAGTGTTTGGAAATACTTTGTGCGTGTCACAGTTGACGAATTCGTGCACATGTTGCTGATGTATTTCTATTTTCAATAAATGACTCAAATAAGTTGATAGTATTATTGTTGTCTGTGTTTTCAATATTTGCAGTTCATTAAAAACGCAGCGCAGCGGCTTCGTTGGTTTGATTTTGAACACCTCGAGAAGAGACAAACTTCTTTTCTATTCTAACAACACCGAATTGCTATCAATTGTTGATAGAAAAAACTTGTGGAAACAGGTATTCGAAATTTGTGATATCTCAGGAAATGCAGCTCTGACTCAGCAGCAGCTGTTTTGTTTTGTTTAGTTTTGGGTTGGTAATGCTAATGGTGGGACCTTGGTTGAGTCATTGTTTCTTTGCCTGAATTACCATTGTAACAGGAAAAGGTGAATCGCTTTGTTTTAATTTAAATTTGCGGTCACAGTGCGCAATACAAATGGACTTTTTACTTGGTGCTTGGCGTTAGACCAAGTAATGGACCCGAACCAGTAATCTTGTGTAGTTGCAGTTGTTTTGAGTGTAAATTTCAATTGAAAGGTGTGTGCAGTGGTGTCCTTGGTGAATCTCAGTATACTCGGATCCACTGTAACTTGGATTCCTTGGGGAGCCTCCACTGAGGCCGTGTAGGTTGAATCTTCTTCTCCAACATTAGTCACCCTTCTCATCACTGTCCTTGTATCGTTTTCTTTCATGTTTGAAATGGATACTGAAGGATAGTTCATCTGGGATATAAAATCAGAGTTTGAGCCATCCGGGCAAGAGAAATTCTCATCCACACTCCTAGAAATGATTCTAATCTTGTCCCCCCCATACCCTATGTTGCAAAGAAACTGAATGTATGCATCGGTCTCTGTCTCATAGACCAGCCCTGGCTGCAATGCCTCTGATAAGCTTATTTCACCTGCTCCAAAGTCGAAAGGGTTGCCTGCTGTTCCATCCATTGTTGTGATCGGGGTGCTTAAGTCCTTCATCTGTTGGATCGCTGCATGTTGAAATTGGATTAATGCTACACCATCACATTGGCTTATAGAATTGATTGGTAAACCTGTTGTCATTATGGCTGATCTTACAGCTGAGGGGCTCCATGTAGGGTGATGTGACTTTACATTAGCCGCTAGTGCAGATACATGTGGACAAGCCATTGATGTGCCTGAGAGTATGTTAAAGAGTGGTGGTTTCCTGCCTGGCAAACTCTCATCCCCGCCATTCGATGGCCAGGCAGCAAGAATGGAAACTCCTGGCGCCGAAACATCAGGCTGTAAAACCATAAACAAAACCTTTTTGGTCATGACAATTGTACACAAACATGTGTAGCCTTTTTTCACCTTTAGGAGGTTGTCGAGTTTACGTATAGGACCTCTTGAAGAGAACCAGCCAACAACAGGGGCAGGCTTGTAGTTTGCTATTGTCACTGTCGGTAGAATTGTAGCCACCGGATCGCTTTTCCAGATACCAAGAAATCAGTGGCCAATAACAATAAATTTTGCAAACTCAATGTATCTTAACTTACTTAGTTGAATTGATGTACGATTGTATTTCAGCTCCATCCTTTTGTGTTACTGCAACAATAGATGAGTAACCATATTTTACTGGAACCTGCCTCTGTTTGTCATCAATGATTATCATCCCAACTGCACTTGCTCTTTGCAGCGATTTGAACTTATTTATTGGCCCGTATTCTCCATCATTGTTTTCACAAAGAACAACTTTTCCTTTCACTTTGTTTTCATCCAGGGCACCAGGAATGCAGTTCCTGAGTTCAATTGGAGAAGGGGATGAGTTCAAGACAGACGGATAATGTATCAAACAGGGAATGGAAATGGGAATGGGAATGCACCTTGCATCACCGTTATCAGCAACCGTTGAGGGTGGCCTTGCTGAGTTTCCATCTATTAAAGGATAAGCAGGAGAGTTATTCAGTTTGGAAAAGTTGATTCCTCCACCCTGAAAATTACCTTATCGTCAAAAAACCATTGTTATTCCACCTGAGCTCACCATTTTTATTACCTCAATGATCTTATTTCCACCTATCAGGACATTGGCCTGAAGATCACGGTCAATGGTTGTAGCAGCCACAGTCAGGATCCAAGGGGCAGCATTCACGACCGTCTCAGCTTCAGGGCCATTGTTTCCAGCTGAACAGACCACCATGATGCCCCTCTCGATTGCGTGAAATGCCCCTATGGCGATAGGATCGGTGTAGAAATTAAGTCCACTCGATTGTGAACCTAATGAAACTGATATAACATCAACTCCATCAGCTATTGCATCATCAAATGCCTTGAGAATGCTTGAACCAGTGCATCCCCCAAGGGCGTTGCAAACTCTGTACATGGCAATTCTTGAACTGGACGAACCACCACGGGCAGTCCCTTTTGTGAGGCCATAGTATGATGCTCCGGAAACTGGCATTCCAGCTGCAGTTGATGCAACATGTGTGCCGTGTCCCATTTCGTCCCTTGGTGTGCCATCAGAACTATAGTATCTTGCTCCAATCACCTTTCTGTGGTAAAGTGTGAATTAATGACATTATCATTACACAATTGGATGAAGTTGGATCACCTGTTGCAGTTGGATGAAGTAAAATTTCTGCCCTCCATGCACTTTCCTTTCCAACGAGATGGTACGGGTCCCATATCGTCATCCTTAAAGCTCTGAGCTTCAGGCCAAATTCCTGAAGAACGACAAAGTTGGGGGTATTAAGTTGATATGAGGACAATCTCGGAAAGGTGCCTTGTATCACCTGTATCTAAGATGCCTAGTATAACGTCTGCTCCAGTTGATGTATCTTGAGGTGAATAGATGTTGAATCTATTTTGATAGTTCAAGAAATCCCATGAACGAGTCGTGTGAAGTTGAAGCATTGTATCTTGAAAAACAGACACGACTCCTGGCCTTCGAGACATGGACTTGGCTTCTTCGTCTGATAAGCGAGCAGCAATTCCAGAGAATCCATGGCTATAGTAGTGTATCACGGCCGTCTTATCCCTGTAATGTTTTTTTGTTATAATGAATGATGAAACAGGTAAGAAATTGAGATGGAGAGCAATATAACAAACAGTTTCCACAAAGAAGTGACAAGTTGATGTGGCTTGGAAGCTCCCATGTAAACAATGTAAACATGATGGTTTGCTGAAGCAGCTTCCCCATTGAATGAAAATGAAGCCATAAACAGAATGAAACAGAAAGGAAGTTGTTGAGGATTGATCATGACTCCTTCGCTTTGCTTATTTCATTCTGCAATGGAGACTGATATATATATAGACTATAGTGCGTGATCGTGAATGACTGACTTACACACGGCAAGTGAGGGTGGGTGTTTTTGGTATATTACAATCGGGTGGAAAGCAGCATAAACTCCACCATCAAA
The DNA here is from genome assembly GCA_009725065.1 of Utricularia reniformis. Lineage (NCBI taxonomy): Eukaryota > Viridiplantae > Streptophyta > Magnoliopsida > Lamiales > Lentibulariaceae > Utricularia > Utricularia reniformis. The sequence goes on from RWGZ01001405.1 coordinate 50,086, forward strand.
CATCTCAAAGTTGACATTTCAATTATAACCACTCCATCCTCTAGTGCTCCACTTCCAGAAGCAACGCAACTCAACGCAAAGAGTGTGTCACTTGTTCTGCTAATCCTCTCAATCACACCTCTAATTTTCTTTTGAATGGTTATCAAAAACAGTACCAAAATATCCAAGAAAACAAAAAAAACGCTAGCACAAAATATGTATCTCATCTTCCATCTTTTTATTCTTTCAACTTGAAAATTATTACTATCCTTCACCACATCCAGTTGCTTCCTGAAATACATACAGCCACATCCCATTTCATATAAGATGAATGCATAATACAACGCGCCACCAAACTTACATCACTGCATAGAGGCTGCAATAGTGCTGACAGCACTATTTCTGAATTGTGCAACGGATGATGGCAGTATCCATTTGTTCCATTCATCACGGCGCCTCACTTTCTCACCCTTCATATGTTAAGCACAATATCAAACCCTACTCAACTACACAACATATTATTTACAAAACCAATACAAATTTATGTCACACCTGCACTTCCACAATATTTGAGTACATCAATGACTCCAATATCAACTGAACATCATTAGTCAATCTTTCGACCTGAAAGAGGAAAATTACAACACAAATTCCATAATTGAGCAAAATGAATGCAAAACTATCACCTCCTTGTGTTATCCAAATGCTCTCTCTATATTGCACTTTAAGATATCCAAGAAATCATGCTAAAGCATAAACAAATCTACTCAGTTGAAAACCGAGAAAAAAATTGATACATAGAACATATACGTCAATCCTTATCGTTTACCAAATGTACAGCGAGCTCATTTGCATAAAGCACCAATAATATTGAGTGAACAAAAAAAGCTTCACAGTATGCTTTGAAGGTAACTCAGTCAACAGATATTGGATGACTGCAGAGGGCAGGCTGAAACATACCTGACGAAATGAAGCAATTAAAGTAATAGGCACCCAGCCATTATCATCCATATTTGACCTCAAGAATGGATCCTTAATCAAATTTTCATCACTGGATTCAACAATAAATCGCTTAGTAGGAATATTTGTATATTAAAGATATTACAGGAAAAAACAGTGAACTTACACAATCAAGAGTTACCTGAAATAGTAATCTATTTGATTGAGAACCATAGTTTTTAAAGGTATCTCGTTAGAGAGAGATGCTATAGGAGCTAGAGGTGGCCTAATCGCCATAGGAAACATTGTAGGAGAATAAAGAAAGGAACTCATATCTGACGATCGGAAAAATAGTTAGAAAGCAAAAAACCCCAATCGCTGAATCTACGGTTCTCACCAGCCTTACCAAAACTCATTTGTGGAAAGGGCATGGGGGGTGGTGCTGGTGGAAAAAAGGAAGATGCAGCAGCAGCAATAGGAGGTGTCACAAATCTCATTGCAGGATTCATGTGTGGTGGGAAAAAAAGAACATCTCGACGTGCCTGATCCCGTCTGCCTCCATAGTTGTTATGGTACTGTCCATCACGTGTTCTAGCCCCATAGTTAACTCTTCTTGAAGAACTCCGATTAGAAGAATGGTCATTAATACTATGAGAATGTGATCCCCCTACTCCTCGCACAGCTCTGGTCCCAGTCATTGGAGTATCAAGTACTGGTTGCAAATACTGATATTGTACTCCAGGAAATGGGGGCGGTGATTAGGTTAAGTGTTGACTATAGGTACTGAGAGAAAGCCCATTTACTGAAGAAGTGCCTCCAGAGCCGCTGCCAATGACACCACTATGACTCCTCTTCGGATGGTTGGGCATAGATTTGGGATAGCTGTTGGTGATATCTTGTCCCTGAGATAATTGAAATGAAGCAAGAGCCAAATAAAGAAAACGAAAACACACATAACTGGTTCAAACTCATCCGATATAAAGGTTACATTCAAAATTGCGAATTAAGAGAAAAACATAAAACTTAGATAAAAAAAAGCAGTATGTTTGCCTACAAAGTGCGTAAACTACACTATTATGTAAATTTGCGGCGGTCATATCCATATTAGCAATTCCAAGGTGATAAAACAGCGCAATTGCAACAAAAATAAGCAAAAAAAATTACAATGTTAACTGATAAAACAAATGTTACGTTGTTTAAAGCAGAAAGTGTGCAATTAAATCGCCTATATGGGCGATCATGATACCCGTAAAATAATTCATCCAATATTTAATCCATTAGAGTGCGATATTAACTTGAGAAGGAGAGACTGATCCGTCACGGATGGGTGTAGAGAAATCTGTGGATGATCTTGGAACGGGCTTGGTGGACTCAGAGAGAGCGGGCCAAGAGACTGCACCACCCATCACAGAAGCCGCCTGAGAAACCCCATTCGATGGGCGGCTCCAAGCGGTCCTTCTGGGAGGAGGCGCATTGATATCACCGTTAATACCAGAATTGTCAGAGTGAGCGGCGGCCGAATCCTCCATAGCGAATGTGTGACCCGGCAACGGAGACGTGGATATACACAAGTGATGGAAGAATAGAAATTGGTGTGAAAGAGAAGGAAAAGGACCCTAACCACAGAGGAAGGAAACTCCGGCGCTTGGAGTCATCGCTGTTGAAGCCGCCTTGGTGGGCGGCGAATCCGAGCGATTATAGTGACAAAGGTGACTCCAGAGTAGTAGGTAAATGTAAATCAGTAGATGTTTTTATTTTAGGAGCTGATATTTATATCATAGAAAAGTGTATAATTAACCAGAACTTATGAGTTGTATCAACCAGATACCCTCTAACTTACAAAATTGTAAGAATGATACATAAAATTATCAATAATGTTTATTTTTACTTCTAACATTCTAACACTCGATTTTCCGTAAGTTAAAAATATTTTGAAAGCCCTCATAAACTACCCAAATAAGAACCGTTTGAAAAAATATACAAAATTTACTCTTGATGTTTGAAAATTATGCATAAAATATTAAAAATTTACGAGTTCATTAAAGTATCAATGATAAACTATATTTGAAACTTGATGTGTCTTATCTACATTTAATTGAAGTTGTAGGACTACAAATATATATTTTTACTAAAAAAATATATTATATTTATAATTTTGTAATTCGAAAGATATATTATTTACACCGTCCGTAAATTAGAGATAGAGGATAAACATCATCCTATAATATAATAAAACAAAGAAATATTATAGGATTTTTGCTACAAAAAAGGGGTATGCTAATGACCCTTGTAACCCTACCCTAAATATGATTGTTTACATTTAATTAATTGCGGTTTATGTGACATCATTATTTTCATAAATACACTTGTTTCCAATCTCTTTCATAACTATATTTCTTTTTTTATTATTTTTTAAACTTTTATTTATTCCTTTGTATAAATATGTGGGATTTTTGTTATAAATATTATAATCTTCTATTAAGCAAAAAATAAATTCATATAAATTAAGGTGGGTGAGTTTGGTTGACGACATTTCTTAAGAATGGTGTTGAGAAGCTCTAACAGTAATATTTGAGATGGATCAAGAAATTGTATGTAATAACACATGCTTTGCAAAGAAAGCTTCGTCATCTAATTGAATACTTGTACAAGTTTATATACTCTTCTAGCCTAGATGTGAACCCGTATTAGATTGTTGAAAGTTACATCATTTGGATGACAAGTTAGTTCAAGCATTTCAGGAAACACCAAACACGACCATTTGTACATCTACTTCCTCGCTATCTTGTGTGTGGAACTAGAAATGACTATTTGATTATCCTTAATAGAATTTGAGGAAAAACATAGGGGAGAAATTCATGGCAAAATGAACGAATTGACTAATAATTTTACTTTATTAAAAAAAGAATAAATTAAGAAAATCCAATAAAAGAGGATTTAAAAACGAATTTATGAAAATTCCCCGTGAAATCGATTATATGAATGAAAATGGAATGCTTTGTTGTGTTGTGTTGTGTTCTTCATAAACAGAAAGAGGAGTACAAATGGATGATTAATTGAATGATTATCTCTTCTGTTATCTTCCTTATTGAAATAAAGTAAGTAATACCTTAATAGGTGACCCGAACTCCCTGATATCTCAGAATTTCTCCGATCAACTCTCCTTTACCCGAACCCACATACCGCCCGCAAATCTTTCCATCTCTTATGAACAAAAAAGTCGGAACCTCCACTACCTTCATTTCTCTCAAGAACTCCATGCAGCTCTCGTTCTCGTCGCCGTTCATCCGTGAGAAAACCACCTTGTCTGCCATTGAACGGGATAGTTTTAGGACCGTTGGGTAAACCTTCACGCACGGTCCACAGTGCTTCAGACCCACGTCTAGGACGATCAGTTTTTTGTCTATTTTGTGATCCTCTATCAATTTCTCCACGTCTTGGCGGTTGTGAACTTGTATGACGCCCGAGTGATTGTCTCCGTAGTAAAGTACGTCACCAAAGAGCTGGTCCGGGCCAATACCCTCCTCCTCGTGGATCTTCTCCATGTTCTTATAGAAGCTGAAGTGCGGAACCTGCTCGATTTTCTCCCGGGCGCACAGCCGCCTTGTTTCCTCGGATTCGTCGCCCATGACGAGGAGGAAGTCTACGTCACTACAGCTTCGACTGAGATCCACCATGAAAGGGTAGATCCGGCTGCTGTTCTCGCTATGACTGGCTGCGTACTCTACGACGACTAGACGGTTCTTGGCAGCAGCAAGGGCGGACTCGAATTCCTCAATGCTGTGGATTTTCTGTACTCTCTCGTCGCGTCTGACGGTGTCCACACTTTGTGCGGGTGCCTTGCTAGCCGAAACACGGAGGTGGGGTTTCAATTTGGTTTTTCTGGAAATCGTGAGATGAAATTGGGGAAGAAAGAAGGGAGTTCTTGTTGTAATTGGGGTGAGACATTGAGGGTGGGCTGGGAAGATACTCGCCATTGGAGAGGAAGATTGAGCGGATGCGTATGGTTTATCATAGTCCACATAAATCGAGATATTTGTGTTACCTGACTTGACTTGGTCCACAAATTTACAAATCAAAGATTGAAATAGGTAAGTTTATTTTATACTCATACCGTTGGTACAAGAGTAAATATGGAATATTCCTACATCCTTGAAACAGCAAGCTTGATGAGATCCTTTCTTAGTATCTTCCCGGATGGATTCTTGGGAATGGAGTCAACAAACGCCACTCGCCGAATTCTCTTGTATGGAGCAACCTATAATACCCATTTTGTCAATTAAACTAAATAAACCCAAACATACATTTATACAAATTTCACCTGCTTAGCCACAAACTCCATCAACTCTCCACCTGATAATCCACTACCCGCCCTACGCACCACATACGCCATTGGAATTTGCCCAACCTCTATCTCAGGGAACCTGATGCACTCTAATCTAATGAAGAAGAAGAAGAAGAAGCATGGCATGCCATATCATGTAATATTAATCACCCACAACTTACGGTATGACGGCAGCATCTGCAATTTCCGGGTGACTTAGCAGCAAAGCCTCCAACTCAGCTGGGGGAACCTGCAGATGGTCTGGTCTAGTCTAGTCTAGTCTAGTCCGGGGGGTCATATAATATAACAACAGAACTAATATTTTTACAACCTGATAGCCTTTGTACTTGATAAGTTCCTTCAACCGATCCACAATGAAGATGAACCCCTCCTCATCGATGAAGCATAAATCCCCTGTTCTTAACCATCCTTCTGATGTCAGTGCCGAAGCTGACGCCTCATCGTTGCAAAAGTACCCTGTCATCATTCATCGCCTTACCAGTACTAGTAATACAACACTTGGGGGGTTAATCGGTTTACTTCACTTACCTTTCATTATGGTGGGACCCCTCAGCCAAAGCTCACCCGTCCGATTAACAGGCAGCAACTCCCCGCTGACTGCATCCACGATCTTTGCTTCCATGCTCGGGGATAGAAGCCCCGCAGCCCCGTATTTCCGGCTTTCCTCCAGCGAATCCGCCGATGCTCCGATTGCAGTGGATTCCGTCAGCCCGTATCCTTGTAAAATTGCCACATCCGGATATTTCTCAACGAAACCCTCAACTACTTCCTTGCTAAGCGGTGCCCCACCGCAGACGACGTACTTCAGGCTGCTCAAGTTGTACTTTTCTCTGATATCGTCCGCCTTGTTGATCATGGCAACCAGAATCGGCGGCACCAGAGGCACATTAGTGGCGGAGAATTTCTCGATGGCTATGAGCAATTCGTCCAATTCGAATTTCTGAAGAATTACTATAGTCGCGCCAGTAGCTGTCAGGCCAGAGGCAAAGGCCGCTAATCCATAGATGTGGAACATGGGAACTGTGCAGATGAATGTTTCTTTTCCATCGGAATTCGAATCGAATCGATTGACAATTGTTTGAACCATCGCTATTAGGTTGCCGTGCGAGGAAACTACAGCTTTGCTTGGGCCGGTTGTGCCAGAGGAGTAAAGCAGCGTCGCCATGTCCTGCTGATCAACTCGCTCTTTGATTCGGATCTGGGTCGGCTCTCTTTTCATAATCTCCTCTATCGACGCGATTATTCTCAATTTGCCTACATGAGAAGACGATTCCGAACAAAGGAGCACAACCGGAAGATTGGACTGGGCGATTTTGGGAAGGAGCTGCGGAATGGTGAAGGCGAGGACTGGCTTGGAATCAGCTATTTGTTTGGCGATTTCTCCCGCAGTGTTGAGGGGATTGGTGGTGGTAATGACGGCGCCGAGTGACATGACTGCGAGGCAGACTAGAGGAAAATAGATGGAGTTAGGGCTAAGGATCAAGACGACTTGGCCTTTTTGGATTCCGAAATCGGAAGATAGGGAGCTGGATACCGCATCCACTGCCCTCCATAGTTCATCGTAGGTGAGGTGGCGGCCTGTGGCGGCGTCTATGTATGCGACTCTACCAGTGTGGGGGCGTGATGAGATGAAGGTGGCGACATCGAGCGAGGCGTTGGGAGGAAGAGGAATTGCCTTCCGTTTGCTGTAGAAGGTGGAGTTTGCCTTGCAGAAACCACTGCGTGGATCTACGTCACTATCGCACATTTCCTCCCTTGCTAGACAGGACGCAAATTCGGAGCCAGGCCAACAATGCTATTGCTGACTCCCGTTCCACCATAGCATTAAAAAAGACAAGTAAGCATTCATAAATCGAGTGGGTCCAGTCTCTTGGACCGGTCATTATAAGGCCCAATAATATCTTCACCACTGTTCTAATCAATTTTTATTAAAATAATTGATTTGATTTCATAATATTTGTAGGCCTCCTAATTGGATCACAATTCACCACTTATGTTCTTCAATCTTTGACAATGTACATGTGATAATTGAATCATTTTAAAATGTATTAAAGTTATATTCAAAAGTGTAGCAATTCTGTGAAGCTCATCCTATAATTTGACAAGTTATCTGAAATGTAACTTTAACATATTATGAATTTGTGTTAAAAGATAATATGTATCAATTTTGAGGAATTACAAAAAAACAATCCGTTGTATTAATGAGTGAATCATCTTTCTCCAAGTTAATAATAAAGACCATTTTGACAATGAAAATGTCAGGATGTGCAACTATGAAACATTGAAAACCATATCCAACTATTTATAGTTTACACAGGTCGCTCTAAGAATCAGGGAGTCTACAAGTAAAAATGAGCGCGGCAGTGCTGATATTCATTGTTCTTATCTGCCAAACAGCCCGAGGCCAGCAGATGAGATTCAACGGCGAAAGAGGCGACTTCAGGATCCTGCAGGTAGCCGACATGCACTACGCCGACGGCAAGACCACGCCTTGTCGCGACGTCTTTCCCACTCAGATGCCCTACTGCTCTGATCTCAACACAACCGCTTTCCTAAACCGTGTTATTTCCGCTGAGTCGCCTGACCTTATCGTTTTCACCGGTTTGTTTCTCCTCTTTCCAAATAAATAATGTTGATTTCTTCATGATTCCTGATTGTCGATTATGTTTAGGGGATAATATATACGGCAGCGATTCTCGTGATGCTGCCGCATCATTGGACAATGGCTTCGCTCCTGCCGTGTCCTCCAACATTCCTTGGGCTGCTGTTATTGGAAATCACGACCAGGAAGGTTCGCTAACTAGGGAAGGAGTGATGGAACATATTGTTGGAATGAAGAACACGTTATCTCAGTTAAATCCCCCGGACGCCACTTCGATAGATGGGTTCGGGAACTATGACTTAGAGGTCCATGGCGTTGGAGGTTCAAAGCTTGAAGACAAATCACTTCTCAATCTCTATTTTATCGACAGCGGTGATTACTCTACGGTCCCGTCCATTCCCGGATATGGCTGGATTAAACAATCCCAACAACTCTGGTATCAGCGCACTTCAGCCGCACTCAAGGTATACTATATCAGTAGTAGTAGGGTTTTTGACAGTAAAGTGGATGAGATTTCAAAATTCAAAACTGCAGAATAAATACAACAGCGAACCACAACCACGGAATGGGTCAGCTCCAGGGCTTGCATACTTCCATATTCCATTGCCTGAATATGGAAACTTAAAGGCATCAGACATGACCGGGCAGAAACAAGAAGGAATAAGCTCTGCTTCAATAAACTCTGGATTTTTCACAACCTTGGTTAATGGTGGTGATGTAAAGGGAGTTTTCGTTGGGCATGATCACCTTAATGACTTTTGCGGGAAATTAAGTGGAATAAATCTGTGCTACGCTGGAGGATTTGGATATCACGCATATGGAGAAGCGGGATGGTCTAGAAGGGCGAGAATGGTGGCGGTTTCCTTGGAGAAAACAGAGGACGGCTCTTGGGGTGGTGTGGAATCTATCAAAACATGGAAGCGTCTTGATGATGACACGCTCACAACCATTGACCAACAACTGCTCTGGAGCTCATGAACCCGCCCCACATCTTACAAATTACAATAATGAATAATGTAAAAGTAAAAGTAAAAGTAAAAGTAAAACCCAACCCAAACGCTTAAATAAGATAGTCACCATTACCATTACTTATTGCAATCTCATCCACAAACCACTTCAATCACTTGGGGCCTGGGGGTGTCTCTCTTGACACGCCAAACTCCAAAATCTCCCTTCCACCTAATATCTTGTACTCGACTTCAGCCTGGTCCATCAACTAGAATCCGATTACGATTGTACCGTTAATCATCTGGTCGTATTTGACACAAAAAACTCCACGATTTTCCAAAGAAAAACATAAGGGAGTCCACAACTCCATTATATCTAATAATTATTAATTAGACAAGAAGAAATCACCAACACTGATGAAGTGAATCCCCAATCTGCGTCTCTATTTTCTCCGTCAATAATGTTCCTCCAATCACCTTCAGCCTGCGATTAATATTTGTGGACTAATGTAATATATTGGGCTATATTAGCCCAATAGCCACGATCATGCGAAATCAGATCCCATTCTAATTTTGCATAAAAGTTTAAACCATACCCACACAGACAGGGTTCTCGAACCAACCTCCAAAAGATTGTTAAAATTAACTACAAACCAAAATTAATTGTTTTCTCGTACACAAATTCAAACTTATCCAATTCATTTATTATATTTTTTGAAAAAATAAACTTTAAAATGGAAAAGTCTTAAATAGGTATCAAATATTAAGATCAAAATACCATAACAAAAATATATATTATACTATGAAGACAAATAATATTAAAAAATCAACAAATTAACGAGATGACTCAAAAGTTCACTATGAGATAATGTATATTTTACTACACAAGTTTTGGAATTCACATGATATCGTAAAGAAACTCAAGTTTTCAGGAAACTTGCCTGAACATCCAATAACCTCAACCCATGCCCCAAGGGAAAAGAAGCGGGGTTTGATTTCCAACTCCAAGCATATAAAACAATAAAAAGCAAGCAAATAAATAAGCTATATTGCAACTTTGTATTACATACTAACTGATAATTCCTTACCCTCAGAGCCTTTGCAGTACCCTTGAATCATGCCTAAAAAACACATTTCTGTCTGTTTAAGCAGTTATGTTATATGTGCTTCTATTAAAATGCCTAGTTTGTTGCATTTCCTTACACGTTGTAACTGATGCTAAAACAGCTACTGCATCACTTGCAATGAAATTTCAATGCGTTGGATCAGTTGTTCAACAGCTAATGCCCCCTCCTGAAAAACAAGTAACATCACAAATTTAAGATGCAAACTCATGATTACGGGTATCCTAGCATTAACCTAAGTCATCAAAATATAAAGTAAAAAAAATCCATAGGATATGAATATCTGCAGAAACCATCATACCACTGAAGCAACCCATAAAACATATTTAGTTAGGATTGGCTAATACTTACAAAGCGATCAACTGGCTTTCCATCCTTGAACAAAATAAATGTTGGCAAAGCTTCTATCCTGTAAGTGTTAGCAATTTCAGGGTACTTCTCGGTATCAATCTTCACCACCTGGATTTTTTCAATCAATTTCAAGCTGACTTGTTCAAGAATTGGAACCATTAACTGGCATGGACCACACCTGATAACCGCATGGCCACTTAGCACCAACTAACCAGTAAAATTTCTTTAACGCAAACTCACACACATATATATATATACCATGTAGCATAAAAGTCAACCAACACCGGCTTGTCAGCATTGTCTAGCAATTCGTCAAAGGAAGAAAATGTTTTCTTTTTTGAAGCAACCTGAAAAGGTTAACATAAATATACGGCCCTTTGAATTCAAGGATAACATGAAAATATCCTTCTTCACATTAATTATTCTAGATATATAATAAGAAAACTGCATTCTGAGGCAATTTCACAAATACCTTACACAAGATTTAAAATATTACCATTAAACAACGCACAACCAACTCTAATTAGAGTAGAATCCATCAAGAAGTAACAAAAATGTAAAAACCGGAATGAAATCACCAAGGAAAAAAATAAAAAAAATCCAGCGTAATGGTCACCAGCGTAATGGCACGACGGGTGGGATGGCATCTAAGATGAGGGTTTCCGAATCCGCAAATACGATGAGCACGTGGAAGAGAGAAACGAAGAGCGGACAAGTCAAAAGCAGAAGGCGTTTTAGGGATGATAGAAGATGTTAGTGCCGCGGCCGGAATTGAAATAGCCATAGCCGAAAACACAGACCAAGAAAATTGGATGACGCTGACGACGATAAACCAAAATGTAATGCAAAATAAATAAAAAACAGTTGAATAAACCTAGATATGCCTCTAGACCTTTTGTTTGGGCCGCAATAGGCATTTTAACGTGTTGTATTTATTGGGTAATCTACTTTGCCCAGCCCACTGAATAAAATAGGAATGCATTTAATAGGTTTGTTTCCACTTTTTAAAAACTTAATTTTTTCAAACAAAATGAAAATCAATTTTCTGTATTTTCGCAAGATATCAATTGATATTGTTAAATACTACATTAGTTAATCTAAATGCTTTAATGCATGTATAATACTAAAAAGTTACGCCTTGGGTTCAGTGATTGTTTTGGAAACAACCCTGATCTCATCTCACTAGGTCTCGGAGGCATCAGCGACGAGTATGGTGCCTGAATCACACCATCCGGCCAAAACATCTCTATTGGAACACTGTAGGATGCAACCAGGGTAATGGTAATGAATTACACAATACATAAAGAGAAGCGAAGCAATCACCTTGCTGAACCCAAGCCAGTTGGAGTCCCCTCTGAATGAAAATGTCTTGCTGCAGTCTCTATAATCTTACACAGGACCTTCAGTGTCATCACATTTGCCTCATCACTAATTTCCCACAAACTTTTATTAAACAAAACAACTTGCCTCATAATCAACTCCTTGGACATAGATATAGTTAGGATCAACACTCGAAAAAGCAACTCCGGTTATCTGCCATGCCATGAAAACAATTAAAATAAATGGTAAACAGTATTATCATCACTCTCATATCAGACCTCATACTTGGAGCAGTTCATCCATTTACACAAAACTGACCATCTGGCTTCAAATTCAACACCAAACTAAGCAAGCATGGCAGTGCTAAAATTCCATGTATGCCTAACAACAATGTGGCATGCTAACCTAACCTNCATCTGGTTCGTAATCTCTTGCACTCTTATCACATAATCTGCAATTGATTCACCAGATTTCTGTTTCAAGAGCTCAAACTCTCCTCTTAGAGTCTGCAGCCTTACCTTTTTCACCTTCTCTACTCCTTGCAGAGAAGCTTTAAGCATGTCCCATGCTTCTTTAGTATTTTGTGCCGTAGCAACATTTTCAAACATTTTCTCATCACATGCTTGAAATATTAAGGACAATGCTTTCTTATCCTTTTTCTGTCCGGCAGCGTCGGTGTTTGCAGGTGTAGTCGTAATACAATTCTCAATCTCATGTGCACCAAATATGGCCATCATTCGAATGCTCCAGTTTTCGTAGTTTTCTTTCGTCAACGGTGGAATTGTAAGCCCTCCATTACTGCTTGAAGCCATCGCTCCGATACCACTTTGTTAGAGTTTTTGCAGCAGAATAATGTTATTCTTGTTCTTTGTTGAATTACAAGAACGAAAAGATTGGAGCAAATTTTTTAGGGGAATATGTTTGTTTATTCATAACTGCAACATACTTATACATTCCTAAAGGACACACCTTTTCAAATACGTAACCACCTATACGACTTATCCATTCATAACCACCTAAACATTATCCAATTATTTATCTAATAAAACACACAAGCAGTTTAACTAATAAGTCAAGTTTATCATCCGACAGAGGGGACATACACATATGATAATGAATGCACTAGCTCTTGCAAGTCATCTGGAGAAAAGCCAACCTCGTCAATTAGAACATGATAATGTGTTGGCCTCGTAGTTCCCTATATAACAATCACAATAAATAAGACACGTCAAAATTTTTACGACAACAAAGTAACAAAAGTGAATGGTTGTTCAAATCACGTCAAAGGCAATGCTACTAAATACTACGAACGATCTAAGTTCGGTATTAAAAAAAGTCATAGATCGATTACGATCATGCCAGCATGAGCACACATGTAGAAGTCATAGTTCCTAGGATGACAAATTTGATTATCGATCACAGTTCCTGCAAATTTATAAATCCAAAGGTCAACCCATGTGTCTTGGTAAGTGCAGAGAAAGTTATGGAAAGAATTAGAATTTAACGAGACAATAACCACAAACTTTGAGTCGAAATGAGTGTAGTAAACTTTGAGTAAAAAATATAGAGTTTCACCTCCCACAACATTGTCACGTGAGTTGCATTGAAAGAATTTAGTGTGGTGTATTTTTTGGGCAATAATCAATACAAACTTTGGAGATCATCCATCATCCTGACCCATAAACTTACATGCCTGCAAATGAACAAATTATTAAAATCTTTATATTTAAAAAGAAAGAGGGGGGCATATTTAGACCTCAATTATTTGGTTGAGTTCCACGTTAAGCATTTGATTGAATTGAGATTCACTTACTCTATCTCTGAAATTAACACAAAAGAATGATGAACAAACATGGAAATGCAAAGAAATAATGAATTTAAACTGTTTTCATGAGATGATTGTGTATAGCATAAGCATGATTGTAAGAATCATTTATATGTTTACTAGGAGAAACATGAAAGTGCAATGCCTGAAGATAATTATCTGCTGAGGCTTTCTTTTCCCCGAACTTGTGAAGAAATCATTAAGAGCTTCCCTACATTTGTAGTCACTTAGTTTATATACCATGAATATGAATTGCACCACAAAGGGTAAAATGTTTCAAGTTTATAATATGTACTACGCGTTTAGATATGTCACCTCATCATCCCAGTATCCACCCCAGATTCAAGTTTAAATAGAGAATCTATGAGCTCAACTTTACGAGATTGGCTGCGAATCGATGCTCTATAGCGAGATACAGATGGCCACTGCCTGGAACTCACAACCTGATTATTCAAAGTAAATACATAACAAAACCAAGTCAATATATATCAAGAGATGTTCATATTTGTCTAGTCATGCCTATTTTCTATACTTCTACAACATCTAAGTGCAAAGGAAGCATAGGGAACTAAAATCACTTAACTGCAGCAATTGATGGAATATCCGATTCGCCAGGCAAGCCATGAGAAACATCCATTCCAATTATCATAGTGGGAACTTTGGAAACCATTGATATAGGAGCTTGTGGTGAAACTTCACCAAAAATTGCCGAGTTTAGCCCACCAAGCTACCAAAGTGACATTTTTTATAAAGGGGTTCAATTAACTAGAGTAAGTATACACGAGAATGGAGACATCAAAACATTATAGTAGCAAAATAAAGAATATAAAGTTCCAACCTTAGCATTGATCTTAAGCAAAATATTCGTTAGGTACTGATCATTGATATGGTTAGACGGGGATAGACACTGAGTAATAACTCCAATATCCGACAAACATTTCTTCTTCCATGGACCTTCAATTCAAACGCATATAAACATTACATTCTTAGTACATCTAATAAGTTTTTTAACAATATTAATAAAACATACCATAAAGATCCGAATTTTCCCTTTCGGGCAGTAAGCAAAGAAGAAACTTTGGTGCTCCTGGTAGCCTAGATTTTAAAGATTCAAACATATTATCTACCCTAAGAACAGTAGGAGCACGGCGAAATTGTGAAGCTTCTATGAAAGCATCAAAAGGATTGTCTATGAACTGAAAAGATATCATATGGAAATAACTATTGATCACCATTCCCATTTCAATGTATTTAACAGCATACCAAGGTGAAAAAAATTACCATTCCTTTCATTCTTCCAGCTTTGATAAGCTCATTAACAAGGTTTCTTACATCACAACGGGCTGAAAAATTGACAACCGCCCAACACTCTACCTTGCAAGCATCAATAACTTTCTGCAAAATTAAAGAAGAGATTAAATTGGCAGAAATGTTGCAGCCTACCTAAGACATCAGGATGGAGAAAACTACCTTATTGTTGAAATTCCATCTTCCATTCCTAGCATACAAATAATCTCCGTTTACTGCTTTGAGCTACAAAAAATAATCTAATTTAAGAATAGAAATGAACTTGGTTTAGAATGGAGCTATGAGACAATGGATGAGAACCTTTGGAGCAATTAAAATGCGGCCTTCAACAGTAGTAAAGTTGTTAGAAATAGAAACATCACAAGATCTTAGCATAGGCTCAGCATCATAGTTGCTAATTTTGAGTGCCGAAAAAGACAAACATTACATTAACAGAAAATCTAGCCAATGAAGACAAAAATGCATACATGGCTAAGCACATTCATCCTTTCCTGTGGCTTCTGCCTAGATTTTTCTACAAGAGTTGCCCTTTGAGTGGAAGTCAGCGACTTTGTGTATCTTTGCAATGGAACTAACGAACAAAGCTGGAGCGAAAAACAAGTATAAAATTCAAAGATTTTATGCGTATCATAAGCTAAGAACAACTTTAGCATTTCACCTCAATAGGAAAATAAGTTGGGTGATTCGGCTTTCCAACATTAATGCATGGCATGTCTTTTGAGTATTTTAGCTGAATTTTTCGATGTTTGACAAAGTAATCATAAACTGTGACATCTATAGTCTGCACTTCACCATTTGGACCTCTATTCTTTTGCTTTAATAAAAACCTCCACGATTTAAGAAGAAAAGTGAGACACCATTCATCAAGTTTCAAGTAAAAAGACAATCAACAACAATATAGTTACATACTTTTGATCTTTGCATGAGTTATCACTTAATCCAGAAATTTTATATTGCTGATTTGAAGTAATTGTCTTAACCAACAAATTTTTCAGGCTACGTTTGGCCTGGTATTCAAAAATGCAGAGCGTTAAGAAGAAACTAAAGTTTAATCAATGAAAAAATTCTGGGACTTCAAACCTTGTTCCAATCGATTGAAGATGGGTCTCTGACACTCTGATTGAAACTTAGAAAGTCTATAACAGAGCCTGACTTGACGATCATTGTTGTGGATACGTCTAATAAGTAAAAGAGATAATCCAAGTATTATTTCACAAATAAAGAAGTTGCAATAGAAGAAGAAACAAATGATAGAATCCAAAGATTACCTATATTTAAGGACATACCACTTTGGATGGATCTGAAACTTGAATGAAAGCCATGACAACTATTTACACCCCCTCCGACATCACTAATATTATTGTGAGCATCCCCTGGATCAGAAAAATCATTAAACAAAACATGAAGCCTCAATGTTTTTATAACCATGCATAACTTAAACTTACTGTTTGGCAGCATGTTGTCTAAGAACTATGTCTAGAACCCGCAATGCTTCCTGTGATTTTTCAGACTCCTGAACACGCAACGCGTTCTCTATAACCTGCACTGGTATCTTTGCAGCAAAACTTATCTCCACTTTGAATGTCTTAGATTGGCACTGCTTCTTCATCCTTTTTCTGTCATCATTTCGAGGTTTATCCCTTGCATGACTTGAATTCCCCTCATTTCTGCAAAATATCACGTCCAAACTCCAATAAATACGTATAAGACAACAAGATTTAATGAAGCAATCTCACTTACCTTGTGAATGTCACATTATCTAAGACAACAGTAAACTCAAGCTTATTTCCAGGAAGGGGACCAAGAGTAAACAAGCTTTTTTCGCCATCATAGGAAAATGATTTTTTACCCAACTCATATGTATAAGTTAGAATGAGTTGATCGAGTACTTTTCTTCGTACACCCTTTCCATCAACCGGACGACCATCTTCATAAAACAATGCGACCTACAAACAAAGTAAACATGCAACTCACATCTGCAGCATAATGGAGACTAATTAGAAACAAGTAATTCTCAATAACATACACTGTAATGGTAAAAATATTCATCAAGTTTGTTGAAATTAACTCTGAAATGGTTTGTGAGAATCGACACTTTCCTTCCTCTAGTTCCAAGTCCTGGTCTGGCCATTGGAAAACGAAGAGCCTTTTTATCGTCAAAGTTAAGTTTGCTAGCCATCTAACTACATAAAATTCAAAGCAAAAGTGATAAATGGGCAGCCAAACATATAAACCGGGTAGCTACCATTAATCACCAAAAATAAACTATAAAAACAAAAAATCCTGCAATATAATAAATGGCTAAATTTTCTGGAACATCGAACGTAAAGTTTCAGAATCTTCAGACTTAATACCAACTAAAACTAAGTTATGCGTAGTCTGGACCTTACTTCTTTCCTTAGTTTCAAAACACAGAAAAAACTGTGGAGAAGAATAGAGACGAAGGCGGTTTAGGAAATTGTAACTGAATCCATTAATTAATTATTGTGGTTACACGGACCTATATATACAAGTTAAGGAATGCTAATCTAGTTTAATACATAATTAACTATCTAATCTTGACAAACTTCAAATAGTACAAGGAAACATAACGAAAAAACGCAACAACGACACTTTCTTATTCTAAACCTTCTGTTGACCATATCCATAATTGAAGATCTTAATTGATAATGATCTCCTCTAAACATGGATATAGAATCGGTAATCAATAGAACTAAATAGGCAATTAGAGGATATTTAGGAAATGACCGTTTGAATTCCTGTATAAATGATTCATTACTTGTACAAACAAACACACCTTTTCATGAATGCAATTATCTATTCATATGTTTTTCCTCTCTAGAATTCTAACTTTCATCATGGTATCAGAGCATTCCTGAATCTCTTCCGCTGCACCACTATGACGAAAGATGCATTGACAAAAGATGTCATTCCCTCTCCAGCCTTAGATTTCACATCACCTTACTATGTATATCCAAGTGATAATGCTGAAGCAGTCATCACTACAACACTCCTCACTGGAAACAATTATGCTGTTTGGTCCAGGGATGTATTGTTGAGCTTGTCTACTAAAAATAAGTTAGGCTTCATCAATGGTACAATACAGGAGCCAGCAGCGAGCGATTCACAATATGCCTTATGGCGTCGTTGCAACGATCTAATTGTGTCGTGGTTTTTCCGCTGTGTACATCAGAGTATTGGAGCCACTATCTCATACAAAAGGAAGGCAAGAGACATATGGCTTGCTCTAGAGAACCGATATTCTCGANTATTCCATCGATCATATGTTTTTTTTGTTGGCCGATGGTGATCCATGATCAACGATTGTTTTTTTTTTGCATGTATATAGTATTTATTTTGTTTATTTATATACGTATTGTTTATGTTTGTGAAAAGCTCGTAGTCAAAATGGTGAATGAGAATGACAATACATCTCAAAATAAGCAACTGGCTTATTGAGATAAATATTTAACTGAGGTGTTTGTTAAGTTATGTGCGGAAGAAATGATTAAAGGTAATAGACCTTTAACATATATGAACAATGTCGGTTAGGCAAGAGTTGTTTCTGAATTTGGTCGTATAACTGGATGTAAATATCCAAGAGATAAGTTGAAAAATAGATGTGATACATTGAAGAAAGATTGAGTTATATCGCTAAGGTTGAAACAAAAAGCTTCAGGGTTGGGGATGAATGAGGATGGAAAGATTATAGCAGACCCCCAGTGGTGGGATGATGCAGAACAAATAAGTTTCGTTATGTTTTTATTTATCTATCTAAAACTTTAATGGTTTCTTAACAAATTCTCATTAATATGAAGATATCAAGTTTAAAAGATTTCGAGACTTTGGACCTACTGGAGAGGATGACTAAAGAACCATATTTGCAGATAATGTGGCCACTGAAGAGTATATATGTTCACTTCATAAGCGGCAGAATCCGTTCTAAATTTTTATATAGGTACCCAACCAGCTGAAAATCAAAGTGATAATTGGGTGGATTTAGAAAATTTGAATGTGAATGAATCAAATGGTGATGGCCTACATGATGCCGAAAATTCTCCTATATTAGCAAAAAGTCAGAGTCGTCCATGTGCTCGGTCCAATAATGCTGGTAAACGGGAAAGACTTGATAATAATGTAGCGATACAAAGTATTGCTACTTCAATGGATCACATAGCTACCGCCGACCCTGAATTTGAACAAGTTGGTAGGTGTATACAATTTTTGAAAGCAATTCCGAGTGTGGAATTTGGCACACCGTTCTTTTATGGTGCTATTAGAAAATTTAGAGATGGGTTCAATAGAACTATATTCTTATCGTTGGATACACCAGAACAGATGTTTGAGTGGTTGCAGACAGAGCTCAATAGTGAAATGTGATCTATGTTAAAGTTACCATAAACTTTTTTTTATTTGTTTTGGTGAAATGTGAAAAACACAAGTTGTATTTTTGTTTTACTTATGACTTTTGCATTAGCTCTATGAATTTTCGAGATTCTTATATATTTGATTTTCTTTCTAGTGTTTATTGTCTGATTCTAACGATGCCGGCATGGAAATATTTGGGGAAAAACGAAAAGCAAAAACTCAAAAGCAAAATGGTTGTAGTTATTGGAGCGATTGCATACGATGTTGGAATTCACTCGAAATATGCAAGGA
>RWGZ01001405.1:79550-128310 GCA_009725065.1 Utricularia reniformis
TCGGTTCTGATTTGTTTTTGTTGTGGAAGACGATTAAAAACTGGAAATAAAAGATGACACGGCGATGTATAGTGGAAACCCCAGGAATTGGGGTGAAAACAACTTGACTAAGAGCAGATTATACTCTTAGCCTGTTCACTAATCAAATAATTCATAATGAATACAACAGAGGCTTAATGAAAATGACAAGGAAAAGAAAGCAGTAAGAACTCCGGCAGGGTAACGGCATGTTCTTACACATCCAAAAGGTCCTGCTATTTCCGTCGTCGCGCCCTGTATTTATAGAGTTAGCGGCGTGTGTAAATCACGCTCTGTAACCGCCTCTGACAGGTTTGTTAGAGGTTGTTATCGCGGGATGTAAAACGAGGTTAGGACCGAGGCGTGGTCTGCGTGATCGGGCCCGAGGAGTGGTAAACGTGTGGAGGCCCGAAGCGTGGAAAACGTGAGTCTGTAACCGTTCGGACCGAACCAAGGAGCCAGTTACCAGAAAACGCTTTATTACGCCTAAGGTTATCTTCGGTCCTCTCGTTAAACATCGGGCCACTTTTCCTTAAGTGTACAAATGGGCTGCAAGAATTCGTTTCCACCATTTGAATTAGCCCAATAGTTAATGGGTCTTACCCATCATAAGGTACCCGGTCCTAGAGTTCTCATCAGAGAGTGTGTTTTAAAATAATCAACCACTAAGTGTAAGATCGGGGCTGGCTACAGAGTGCAAACTCATCGGTCCCCGATCTTACCCTTGGTTCGATTTGATTGGTTTTAACTGGATTGATCGTCCTGTATTGTGCGTGGATCACTCTTATTCCGTCCTTGGGATCACAATTGAATTGGAAAGGCACAGCCCAGATTCATTATGAGTCCCGTAACAAGCTTCGGCCAAACCTCGGTTCTATTGAAGTCACGTAGGTTGTATTGGCCGAGCTCTGGTTCTGCATATGTCCCACGTTAGGTCCAAACTTGTATTTTGATAGGCTTACTCTCATTCCTTCTTTGGTAGCAAATTTCATAAGTACAATGGTTGTTTCCGAAGAATGAAAGTCGTTGAAGGGGATGTTTAGTTCGTAGTGAGTTTTGGGAGAATCGCAACTCATCCTAAATCATCCAACTTGGGAGCCTTGTGGATAAGTAGCTTCGATCACCAGTCCAGACTCGTCCTAAATCATCTGACTCCAGGTTCGGTCCATCATTTAATTAGAAACAATTTGTATTATACTTATTTGTGTTTTGCTTACATTTGGAGGAATGTGTGTTTATTGAGTCAGAACTATTAATCAAAGATTTACAATAAATACCGCCTTAGATTCATGACGTTCCAAGTTCGGGGATCTCATCACCATCCAACGTTTCTAGCTTATATGCATCAGATTCCAGTTTCTTCAGTACCCGATATGGTCCTTCCCAATTTCTGTCCAACTTTCCGACGTTCCTCTGCACCCTTATGTTTCTAAGGATGAGATCGCTTTCTGAGAATTCCTTTGGGAAGACTCGTTTGTTATGGGCACGTTCCATTGTTCACTGATAGGAACACATCCGCGCGTAAATCGCATCTTTCTTTGGTCCAGTCTAGATGACTTGTTTTTCTTAGCACTCTGAAAAAGGGCATAGCCCGATTTGTGGATCTGGAAATTAATCTGCTTAGTGCAGCAAGTCGGCCAGAAAGCCTCTGAAATTCTCTCTTGTTTCTTAGATGTTGCATATCAATAATAGTATGCACTTTCTTAGGGTTAACCTCTATGCATTTTTCTGAAACATAGTATCCTAAAAATTTTACACTTCGGATCCCGAGGCAGCATTTGTTCGGATTTAGTTTGAGCTTATATTTGCGGCATACTTCGAAACAACGAGACAAATAAGAAATATGGTTTTCATCATTCATAGATTTGACAATCATATCATCAACATACACTTCCATCATATGGCCTATCAGATCTCTAAAGATTTTGTTGACCAACCTTTGGTATGTTGCTCCGGCGTTTTTCAAGCCGAATGGCATAACCACATAGCAATAAACGCCATCTCCGGTCATGAATGATGACTTTTTCTGATCTTCCTCATCAAGGAAGATTTGATGATACCCGGAGTAAGCGTCCATGGTACTCATCATCGTGCTGCCAGGCACAGCATCCACCAATCGGTCAATATGTGGCAGTGGGAAGGGATCCGACTCGCAGCTCTTGTTAACGTCGGTAAAGTCAATACAAATCCGCCATTTCCCATCTGCCTTGGAGACCGGTACTGGGTTTGCAACTCATTTGTTCACTTCAGCTCGGATAACTTCGATTTTTTCTGGAGAATATCGTCTCCTCTTCTGCCTAACAGGCTTTACACTAGGTTCAGTGTTGATCTGATGCTCACTTTCGGATCGGTTAATCCCCGGAACATCATGCGGGTTCCAGGCGAATATATCCACATGACTTCTTAGCAAGTGGGTCAGTTCTTCTTCAAAAGCATGGGCAAGATGTGCTCCGATGCGAGTAGTTTTTGTTGAGTCATCCTTAACCAAATTAATAAGCTTGAACCCAACGGGTTCCATGGCTTGCCTCAGGTGCGGTGGCTCTTCAAGCAAATCCATCCGGGCCCTCTTAACAGGTGCCAAAGTTCGGCACAATCTCATGTAGCACTACTGTCTTGCTACTTTTTGATTCCCTTTACAGAAATGACTCCGTGAGCGGAGGGGAATTTGAGCATCATTAGGTAAGTAGAAGGAACCGCTTCGAACTTACTGAGGCCGGTCCGTCCGATAATGGCGTTGTAAGCCAAGTCGACTTCAACGACAATGAATTCCAAGATCTCCGATCAGTCTCTAGATTGGTCTCCTAGGGCGACTGGGAATATAATTTTCTAGCATGGAATGACACTCATCTGGTCAAATGCCCAAAGAGTTATATTAGCAATCGGAAGATCGTAAGCAGCAGCTCCCAGCATCTCGGAAACTTCGAGCTTCATCAAATTGCACGAAGCCCCGGTGTCCACCAAGATCATGTGGACCCGACGATTTTCAATGATTCCAGTTATGGTGAGGGGATCATCACATGGATCAATAATCTCATCCCGATCGGCCATAGTGAAAGTAATATCCTCCCCGAAGAAGGGGACCGCTCGACTGGATCAAACTTAACCAGTACCACAGGTTCGGAGCTCTCAGCGGAGTCTCTACGCGCTGTTCTCTTTCGTTCCCGGACCGATTCATTGATTCTCAATCCTCCTGAGATAACAAAAATATCTCCGGCTATTTCTTTGGGTGCCGCCTCGTTTTGAGGAGGTTGGGCACCCGTTTCGGCAGGTGGAGGAGCGTGCTGCTCCTGTCTTCTACCTTCATTTTGCGGGGCTCTGCCGCCACGGCTCCACCATCTTTTTCTTCGACCTTGGCCACGGTTCTATCGACCGTGCTGGCCTCTATCTTGCTCTGGCGGACGAGACCTTCGATCCTCCGTTCGATCATTATAGTTTCGGGGTTGTCCCCGATTATCTCTTCCCCGGAGCCTGTGACGATCGTCACCCTGATGGCCCCTTCGGGGAGATTCAACTCGCTTGTCATTCTGATCATTCCGATTGGGCCTTTCTTTATTCATTGCCGTTATTGTCTCTTTCCACAGCGGGCACTTCAGCGTCGGGTGATCACGACTGTGATGTAGCTCGCAATACACCCGATTTTCCTCATGCTTTGGGGGGACGTTTTTCTCAGTTACAGCCGCTTCTTTTCACGACTGCTTCTTAGGGTAAGAAACCCTATGATCACTTGCGAGTTCAGAATTCCCGCTAGGTTTCCGATAGCTCGATCCCAGCGCTTCATCCACCTTAATATACTTATTGATTTTCTGAAGGAGCTTTCCTAAGATGGACGGTGGGCTCTTCACCAAACTGGCCGAAAGGCCGCACGGTCCCAAGACCTGTTGTAGAATATCAATCTTATCTCGGAGCTCCAACTTAATGCCCCGAGCGGTCGTGTTAAATTTTTCCATGAATGACTGAAAACTCATTTTTTCCGGAATATATTTCAACTGATATAATTTCTGCCTGCTTTAGGGCGGTCCTACATTTGGAGCAAACTGCTCAGAGAAAGCCAAAATAAATCTGCCATACGACTGTATGGATCGGGCCGGTAAATTTTTGAACCAGATTCGATCATCGCCTTGTAATCTTGCAGCGAAGATGCGACTCTTCAGTGAACCTGAGGCCCGAACCGTTCCCATGCGTAACTCAAAATCAGTAACGTGATCGATTGGATATCTGTCGCTGCGAAACGTCGGCAACCCCTCGGAGTTTCGATAGTGTTGATCTGGGACTGCCGCCCAGATCTCTTCAAAAAAAGGAGCATCAAATCTCCCAAAGCGGCGGATACGCCTTCAGATTGCTGGGATGACGTCTGGACCGCATGTAGATTGTGCCACCAGTCGTCATCTTTATTATGCCTGATCAGGGCCTCCATAGCCCTGTTGAATAAACCAGGGTTGCGCCCCAGATCGGGCCCGCAATCCCTCAGTGTGCGCATGCTCTCCAACTCCCTGGTGAACTCGTCAATACGTCATTGCATCTGCTCTTGATCATTCCCAGAAGCGGAAGTTGGAGCTCTAGCTGGGGGAGTAGGGGTAGACCGATATCTTAGCCTCCTCATTGTTACATCGCGCCTGATAATTTTCTCATCATCGGAGCTATGCGCGTCGGGGTCACTCTCGTACCCTCTACTTCTCGGAACATGGCTCTTAATAGCCGGTGGTTCTGTTCCACTTCTCTCCGACGTAATCTCCAGTACCACCTTTCTGACAACGGCCTCGAGATCCTGTAGAGAGAATATTGGAGCTGGGAGACTGTTGGGACGCAGGTCACTATCATTCGTCGAAGTTCCAGTTGCCATGCTTTTGATTATCCTATCCCTGGTAGAAATCTCAAATTGGATTAGAGAATCGTCCCCACGGATAGCGCCAAACTGTTATGGTCCCTTTTTAGGGGGTACCAACAGTCGTCCAGTTCGTTAAGAAACAAATTCGGTTTTAATTTGTTTGTGGTGAGGAAACAATTAAGTAATGCAAATAAGGAAACATGCAAGACAATTTAGAGTGGAAAACCCCGAGAAATTGGGTAAAAACCACTTGACTTAGAGCATGAAAAACTCTTAACCGACCAACTAATCAAGCAGTAATTCATTACATAAGATATCAGAGGTTTATGAAAATGACGAGGTACAAGAAAACGATAAGAATTTCGGCAGGGTAACAGTCTGTTCTTACGCATCCAAAAGTTCCTCTTAATTCCGTCGTCAAGCCCTGTATTTATAGAGCTGGGGGCGTGTGTAATCCATGCCATGTAACTGTCTCTGACAAGTTTGTTGAAGGTTGTTGTCGCACGATGTAAAACGTGGTTGGGACCGAAGTGTGGTCTGTGTGATCCGGTCAGATGCGTGGTAAATGTGTGGAGGCCCGAAGCGTGGGACGCGTGAGTTGTAACCGTTTGGACCGAATCATAAGGTCACTTACTGAACGCTCTTTTATTCGTTAAGTCCATCTTCGGTCCTATTGCGGAACATCGGGCCAGTTATTTCAAATGTGCTAAGTTGAGGACTAACTTTG
Source organism: Utricularia reniformis (assembly GCA_009725065.1). NCBI lineage: Eukaryota > Viridiplantae > Streptophyta > Magnoliopsida > Lamiales > Lentibulariaceae > Utricularia > Utricularia reniformis. The sequence continues at coordinate 85,121 of RWGZ01001405.1, forward strand.
GGCCGCGAGAGTTCGCCCTTTGTTACCTGGGTCGGCCAATCGTAATTGGGTTTTACCAACTGCAGGGTACGTAGTACTAGAATTCTCATTAGATATTATGTGTGTGGATTGTGGGTCTAAGATTTGAATAAATTTAATTTTTTTTAGATTTAATGTTTTTTAATCAATAATTAAATAAAATAATCATAATACATAATTTTATACTACCAATCTTTTTTTTCATATTTTTAACAATTATGTATTTTTTCAATAATATAATATATTATTGATTATGATATTTTAGATGAAGAAAAATAATATTTATACATGATAATTTGTCTTTGAGTTTTGAAAATATTATTTTAATGATTTGTCTTTGATTTTTCAGTTGATCATAATTACTTATCATTGATATTTGTTTTTATTACTTAGATCTCTTACCATTGAATATTTCTTTAATGAATTAAATTTCTTTATTATTTTTTATATAATAATATAAAAAATATTCATACACGAACTCAATAGACACATGGCTCTATCACGGGCTTAGGATAAATCAGGTAACAATGATGTAAACGAGTTTAAATTACCTTAATGACGAGATGTTGGGCTTTTAATCCCTCCTAAATCAATCTTATCCATGTAAGAGAATTTCCTAATATTAATATTAGCAAGTTTACTAAAGAATTTATCATCTTCACCACTTTTACCTTCACCTTCAACCAAATTACTTGTTGAATGACTTTTCTTCATTTCATTTTCTCCACACTCTAAGTTCCATCCCATAAAATCGGATAACGTCATTGACGTCGGTGTATTCGTATTCGAACTCAATCTTTCCGGTTCATCTCCGGTCCCTAAGAAACCACTTGTCGTTGATAATGCAAGTGATGGATCTTGTGCTAGAGAATCCGCGTACAATACGTCTTGAATACGAGACATTACTGTGTTTGCAAGTGTTTCTAGTACTCTCGAGTAGCTTTCGAGCACTGCTAATCCCACATCCTACAAGTGAAAAGAGTTACTTTAACAAGATGATGATGCAAAACTAAGTCAACCGCAAATTTGGTCTCAATAGTTTCATGATTCTGATAATTTTGATCCCCAGATTATGAGTATGGCAGAATCGGTCCTCATACTTTATAAATTTTGGCAAAATCAATCCCCTAAGTTTAGTATATATAATATAATTGGTTTTTAAAATTTTCAATTTGGCTAATCCGACATCCTATAAGTGAAAAGAGTTAGTTCAACAAGAAGATGATGCAAAAATAAGTCAAATGCAAATTTGATTCCAATAGTTTCATAATTTTGACAATTTTAATCTTTAAAGTTTTATGAATATGGCAGAATCGATCCCCATAGGTAACTTTTGGCAAAATCAATCCTTAAATTTAGTATATATATATAACATAATTGGTCCTCAAAGTTCAATTTTGTCAAAATAAAAATTTGAGGATTGATTTTACTACTTTGGGGACCTAATATGTCAAATGTTGTAAATTTGGATGACCAAATTTACCAAAACCTTAAAGTTTGGGGACTAAATATATCATCACAAACTATGAGAACCAAATTTGTAAAACTATGAAAGTTTGGGGACTAAATACACTATTTTCTTATTTTTGGTACCTTGTTGTATTGAATTTTGTTGATCTCAAGAGATGATTGAGGAATCCCTGGAAATTGTTGCTTGAGAATGAGTAATATGGTTTCGGCTCGATCTTCGAAAAGTTCTCTCTTCTCTAAACTTACTGCTGAACCCCATGTAGATTTTCCATCTTTTTGATTCATCTTCCTTTTCCATATCACAATTGATGCTTCAATTCTATCCTTTAGATCAAGAACTTTGTGTTCGGTCGACAAATCCATAGACGAAAGGAACTGAACCGGATCGAAAGAATCAACGGTAATGCTTCTATATACCGAGTCCCCTAAACTTGATCTACCATTCTACAAGAATGCACAGATAACACAAGTATTTGAATCAAATACGAATAAAACGAATAAATATCGTATAAAATTGCTTTCTACCTTTGGAAGTGTTTCGATATACCCATCAGGAATATCCATATCTGAAAGTATTTGAGCATTTATAGCCATTGAAGCTTTTAGGACTTGATTCACTGCTTCTTTCTGCATCTGTAAAAACTGTCGTGCCTCTTCCGAGAGGCCGTTCGGAGGAACTTTCACCGTCGGTAACCACCATTTATCGTTCCTTTGAACCCCTTTTTCCGAATCCTCGGCATGCTTTGATATATATTTGAATTCTTGTTCACATCCAAAGTTATCAAGGGTAGCCTTCAAATTATCATCACAAGATGTAATAAAAGAAAACTTATGAGTGGTGTTTGTGAGTAGCCCGAACTTTAAAATAGTGTAAAGAAAGTGCCCAAAGTTTGTAAATTGCATGCAAAACCTACGAAGTTGATATAATGCATGTTGTTGATCCTCAACTTTTACAAGTTGTAAACATTGTGCTATCAAAATTTAAGAATTGTGTGGTTGACATTCGAAGTTTCAAAACCATTTATATTTGACCATAACACTCTTTAATGTTTTAAATGTATCCATAGTTTGTATTCGAACCATTAACCTTGAAAATATGTAATATCTATGTCTCCAAACTTTGAAAATTTTAAAAAAAACATATAAATTGTCAAAACCACTCATACGAAAAAAATGAAAACCACTATTATTCACTCTTGAACGATTTTGAAACTTTGACGGCTTTTCAAGCAATTTCAAATTTTAGGGACATCGCTTTTACACTATTTTAAACATTGAGGGTCACCCTCGTAATTTTTTTGAAAGCTAATCATAAGGACAATTAGATAGATTCTTACAAGAAGCATCATGTCGAGTTTGCGTAATGCAGGAATATTTATGATCAGATCTCTCCGTTGTTGCGTAACCATTATCTAACGAAACACGATTATCTAATTATTACTCCGAATAAATCGATAGAAATATTATTTACCTACCTCCATGTTTGATCCATCTTTAGCTTTCTGTTGAGAAGGAACAAATTCAACAATGTAATCTGTAACTGATAAAAGCCAATCAGTCTCTTTTTTCCACCTTGTTTTTCTTTCAGCTGCCATGGGTTCTAACTTCTCTTGTTCTCCGAAAACAGAAGCTAAAAAAGGATGCTATTCGATTAGAATGATCATCAATTGCCTGCCGGAAAACGAAGAGTTCGAGCGATTTACCGGCGATGTTTGTTATGGCATTCGACAGAGCCAGAGCTGAAGAAACACCCTTTCCACCACCAGACATATCTTCACCAAGAAGAAGCTTAACAAATCTCTCCTTCATCAACTCCATATCTTAAACAAATGACACAAATAAGCACAAGTTTTTGAATGTTTCTTTTCAATGATTCTGAGTATACCTGTAACTTGTTTTTCTTTTTTTGAAGCTCCTGCTCCGGCCTCTGGTTCAACATTATCAGAAGGTGATGCTTCATTCTTCATAATTTCATCAATGGCTTCGTTTGGATTATCCATATCATATTCCTTATAGAACTTACATCGAACACCTTGCGGGGGTGGAAGGGTTTGCTGCAATCTTGTTTAACCTTGCTCGAGAACAAATGCGACAACGAGACTTCACGATGAAACGCATTGCCTCCATTATAATCTCAAGTTCGCCGGAAGAACAGCGACAATAAAGCGCCTTGATTTTTCCCGGGATGAAATGACCCAGAAAAGTGTCGTCCAATAGCTTCAATGGAACACGAAGCGCAATATTGGAGGGACAAGAACCAACGAAAAGAATTAACATTGCAAAATGAAGAACACGCATTGCGAAAAGCCCGGAAAAGCGTCCAAATTGTTACCATTTCAATAGAAAATTAGTCATATTTGGGATGAACTCTTCAGGGAATCTCTTATATGCACTTAATTCACTTTCCAAATTAGGGCTCTAGCGTTTACTCAATCCAGACTCACAATTTCAAAGATTGAATTTTTTTGCTTCAATATCACCCAAAATCTGAGTTTCACCAAAATTTCATTATTTCATTTTGCCCAAATATCCAATCAAAATACCCAATTTTTTTGCACGAAAAAAGAAATAAATAGAGAAATTCATCATGCCCTAAAATCAAAATTGAGAAACCGCCGCCTGTGCGCCTCCAAACCCTAACTCTATTTAGCACTTCCTCTTCTTCTTAGGATTCTCTATTTGATTTCTGGGCTATGTTCGTCGTATGGGTATTTTTGTGCCATGCCGACTATTCTAATATATCACCCACCCATAAACAGAGCCCATTCTTTTTTGCACTTTTTCGCACTTCATTCTTTTGTTACTGTGGACGCCTGATGAATCCGCCGATGATTAGTGTGAATTTTGGCAAGTATATGTTTGTTTAGAAGAATCGATGATGAGTGTTGCTTTTTTTTTCTGACACCTCTTGTATGAGAATAGTCGTTTACTGGCCTTTCATTGAGCAAAGAAAGCATCTTTCCGAGGCATTTACCTTAACTATTCCTTCTGTTTTATTTGTCCAAGAATCGGTTTTTCTTGTAAAATTGCTAGTCGTTCAATATTTTAGCAGGATTTCAGGCTGAAATTGGGTGTTCCCTGCTCATATACAGATACTTTTTGTTCTTCAGATATACTGCTTTACTCTTGAATCTGGTCTCGTAAGCTCAACGGCATTGTTTTTATTCATAAATTTTAAATCTTTATACTTTACTCCAGTCCACTTGTATTCGTTAATTTAGTGCTAAAAGTTTCACAATACGATGATTTAACTCATTTTTATATACCCCTTTTCTTTTTAGTGTAACTGAGTATGATCCTGCTCTCAAATACCAACTTCCCCATTCATGTTCCTATAGAACCTTGAATCACCTACATTGTAAAACTACAACTTTTGTGGCTTTCTTTATAAAGCCATACATTTTGAAGCAATGATGATGAGCTCTACAGACCTGTAATGATTGCGAATATGATCGCATATATTACGAACATCTAAGGGACTGAGTTGTTTATGATTATACAAAAAATGTTCTCTCAAATGGATTGTGCTTCACTTGAATGAAAGAATTTGTCATACTCCCTTTTTCATTGTATGACACTTTTTTAGTGAAGCTATAAAATTTGTTCCTCTCGCTATCCTGTGATTCTTGTCTATGGTTCATTAGGACGTTGGGGAACTACATCTTTTTCAAATTTCGTATTTTTTAACATTGTTTCGTTTTGTTCTTTGTGCTCCATTTTGCTTCAAGGCTAGGAAATGCAAGCATAGGTGAATGTTTCAGAAAATGCACGGGATCTCATTATAACTCCGAAGTTAACCATGCTTGAGTGATCGTTCCAATGTTGGCATACTTTTGGGATACGCCCATATGGCAAAAATGACTTTATATCATTGGAGTTACGAAGGTTCGAACTCGGGATACGCCAATTTTGCTTATCGGCTAGGAAATTCAAGCACATGTAGATCGGATCTCATCATAACTATGAAGTTAACCATAACCGGGTGATCGTTCAAGTGTTGGCATCCTTTTGGGATCCACCCCCATATGACGAAAATGACTTGATATTATTGGAGTTACCAAGATTTGAACTCGAGATACGCCCTTTTTGCTTCTTGGCTAGGAATTTAGGCACTGATGCACGGGATCTCATCATAACTCCGAAGTTAACCATATTTGGGTGATCGTTCCAGTGTTGGCATCCTTTTGGGATAGGTAAAAATGACCTCATAGTTCATATAATTGGAGTTACCAAGGTTCGAACTTGTGATATGGACTAGGAAATTCGAGCACCGATGCACCGAATCTCATTATAACTCCAAAGTTAACCATGCTTGGGTGATTGTTCCACCTATATGGTAAAAATGACTTTATATCATTGGAATTACCAAGGTTCGAACTCGAGTTATTGTACGAGTGATAGTAACAAACACTTGTGATTGTTCTAACTTGTCTTTTTGTGTTGATTGCATAATTATGCACCAATCTTTTCCATGTTAACAAGAACAAGGAGAAAAAATCGGCTTAATACAACAAAAAAATCGACTCAGAGTCATAACTTCATCGGGATCTAACGATCATGGACTAGAAGTCTTTACATCTGGTGCACATCCCTCGGGAAAAACCGTCGTGCCAGCTCGAGTCGGAGGCCAATACCGAAACACCGATCTTCCGAGTATGTTCTTTAAAGGAAGAGGCCCCCTGTGTTTAAAGTTTAACAATACTTCACTAAGAAAGAATCTCAGTACTAAATAAGCATTACCAAATATGTGAATCGTAGCTGTTGTTGCGATTATCGCCCATAACGAAAACGTACCCTTCCGGGATACTCTGCATATGATTCATATGATCAAATAAGATGAACTCGAATGGAGTAAGTGAAAAAAGAACGTACAATTTGTGACATCTCATATTTCGGTGGCTCGTAGAGAAAGTCTTCGTTCCTGATGACCCCGTTTACGATCAGTTTTCCATCATGAACCTGTTATTAACCAGAAAGATTGTTCGGTTCCATTCAGACATCTTGAAGAAAATGTCTGAATGTATATCTAACCTCGACAATATCGCCTTCTTTAGCAACGATACGCTTAATGAAGACGTCGTCATCTGAGTAGCCAACTTCTTGAAGCACAGGAGGGCTTTTAAAGATCACAATATCGTTGGGACATGGCTTTCTGAAATAGTATGATACCTGAGAAACATACGAAAATATATCACAAATCACAGGGATCATAAAGTTATGTCAGCTAGAACAAAGCACTCGCTTTTCCGTTAAATTTCAAGAGTCTTGTCAATTCAAGAGGAAAAAGTATGTACAGAGGAGATCACAATATAAAAAACTTGACAAAAGGAAGATCACCATAAGCAGATTCATAAAGTTATGTATTGCTACTATGCCAAAACTAGAACAAAGCACTCGCTTTTCGTTAAATTTCAAGAGTCTTGTCAATTTACGAAGAAAAAGTGTGCATGAATATAGCATATAAGAGGGAGATCACCACATAAAAAACTTGCCAAAAACACTACCAAGAGTAAACAAACAAAAAAAGTGAAACAAAACTCAACCGTACCAAGGTCAGTTCGACTTAAGGGAGTGTTAAAATACATATCACAAATATTCAAGTTAACAAGAGTAATGATATCATGAGTAATTCACTTGACTAACAATCTCTTATCAATACTAATCTCAAGTAAAATGTTCTCTTATATTTCATGATGATTCTCCTATTCAAACAACTGACTAAGGCGCCAAATCTATGTAATGACAGAAAAAACAGGTTCAAAAAGCAAAAAACTCGGCAAAATGTTCAGAAATTAACAACGATCAAACTAAACAGTGCCCAGATCTATGTAATGACAGAAAGAACAAGTTAAAGAAGCAAAAAACTCAGCAAATTGTTCATAAATTAGCAGCAATCAAACTGAACAGTACCATATCTATGTAATGGTAGAAAGAACGGATTAAAGAAGCAGAGAACTCTGCAAATTGTTCAGAATTAGCAGCGATCAATGCCAAATCTATGTAATGGCAGAAAGAACAGGTTCAAGAAGCAAAAAAACTCTGCAAATTGTTCAGAAATTAACCACATTGACTTCCCAAACTGATTATCTTGAGCAATTTTAGATGCAGAAATTACCTTTTCAGCAACAAGTCTATCACCAACATCAAAAGTTGGGTACATTGACAAAGAAGGAATATATCTCGGCTCTGCAACGAACGTCCTAAACGCAATCGACACAGCCACCGCCGCAACAATTGTTATCGCATCATCTACATTGAAAGCTAACCATTCCGGAAGAAACCCACTTCCCTTTTTCGCATCCTCGTCATCTCCATCTCCATCTCCACCTCCTCCCCCGTCATCGTTAAGCGCCGTCGTTTTGACAGTCTCCTTGTTTGACCCATTACAATTTAGGGCATAAAAACCAGCCCCTTCGTTCAATTTTGAGGTTTTCAAGAGATTTTTCAAGTTCAAAGGTCTCAAAAGAAATGAACGGTTCCTAAATGTAGCGAAACTCAAGGAGCAATAGGGCTTACTGTTACTATCACGAAAGGAAGAGCACAAAGACGGAGGCTGTAGCCTTAGCTCCATAATCAACATTAAAAACCTTAGCTTTTCAGCCTCACTTTATTCAAGAAATAAATTTTGGTAAGCCCAAGCTAAAGCTAAAGCTACCCTTTTTACTTCACTTAGTTCTTTGTTCTGTAACACTTATCAGATTCAAAACTCCATCTTCAACTTGTGAATGCAATCGAGCTTCGATTCGTAAATGCGAATCGAATCATCGAATAAGAAAGCTGTAAAGTATCCATAACCATAAGCATTATTAGGAACAATGATCCAAAGCAATTCAGACAGTATACCGAGAGTTTAAGACTATATTGTCCTGTGTAAACAAGATAACACTGATTTAGTTCTTCCTCGCAATCCCGAGCCTCTTTCGAAAATCATCTTCCATAAACGGAATGCCTTCATCCAGCTTAACTTTTGGTTCCCAACCCAACAATTCTTTAGCCTTTGTTATGTCTGGTTTTCTCTGTCGAGGATCATCTGGTGTATTCTCAACACTAATTATCTTCACTTCTGGATTAATCATCTGTAAGAAGAATTCCCATTAAGACGAGAACGAATACGAATACGAATACGAATCGAAGTTTACGTTACTTATTCGTACCTCCTTTACGGTTTGTGCTAACTCAGCCATTGTAAATTCACCTGTAAATTGTAATCCCAAGTGAGTTTGTGTAAGAAATGAAATGGTTTTGAATACAAACCTGGATTCCCAATGTTAATAGGGCCAATATTATCTCCTTCCATAAGTCGAACAAGGCCATTGACCTTAAAAAAACCCGGAAAAAACGACGTAAGCCGGATTTGTGTAAGAAAACGATGTGACGTACCATATCAGAAACATAACAAAAGCTCCTTGTTTGTGTTCCAGGTAACTGAACTGTCAAAGGCTCGTTACTGCATTCGAAAAATAGACTCTCAAAGTTCGTTGAAACCGAGCGAGCCGTTTAGAGTAGATTACCGTATTGCTTGAGCTATGAAATTGCTGACAACACGACCATCATCGATGTTCATTCGTGGCCCGTATGTGTTGAAGATTCTTGCGATCCGTATTTCTAATGAAAATTCAGTGTTCGGAATGGTTAAATGTAGATAAGCTTGTAAAACTCACAAGATACAAGACTCTTACCAATTCCATGCTGTCTGTGGTAATCAAACATTAGTGTTTCTGCTACTCTTTTCCCTTCATCATAGCAGCTCCTTACGCCTACATTGTTTTTTACCACACCGGATCGTTATTCGAAATGTATAAAATACATTGTTTAAGCACATAAGTTCAAAACATCAGTTAAATTGTTCTTTTTAACGTAAACAGATCGTTATTCCAAAGGTATAAAATACATTGTATTGTTTAAGCACATATGTTAAAAACATCCAAAGGGCGCATTAAGTCGTTCTTTTTTAATGCAAACGGATCGTTATTTCAAAAATAGAAAATACATTGTTTAAGCACATACGTTCAAAGAATCCGAAGGATGCATTAAATCGTTCTTTTTTAACACAAACGGATCGTTATTCCAAAAATAGAAAATACATTGTTTAAGCATAGACGTTCAAAACATCCGCACATGGCACTTGAACCGAAAAGGTGCATTACGTATGGATAAAACTTAGTAAATAACCATCTCATAGAAAAGATTGATTACCTATGGGATTCACATTGCCCCAGTAATCTTCGGTCTGCGGATGAACAAGTGGATCACCGTAAACCTCTGATGTCGAGGTCAACAAGATCCTGTTACAGAATCTTTTTAGAGAAAAGGAATCGAAAGAAATAAACAACAAGAATCTGGTAAGGTTTGACACCTTGCTCCTACACGCTTAGCCAGCCCCAACATGTTCATAGTCCCGATTACATTCGTCTTTATCGTCTATAGTATCAAAAAGCATTTTTAGTAATGTACATTCGTGTTTATAGTACCGATGCTTTCTCCATTGTTAATGTACAAGAAAAAGCATTTTTTTCTCCAAGTTATGTGAATTAAGTAGTAAAAGATATAAGAGACTAGCCTTGACAGGATTGTACTTGTAGAAAATTGGAGAAGCGGGGCAAGCAAGATGATATATTTGATCAACTTCGATAAGCAAAGGCTCGGTCACATCTGAGAAAGAAAAATTATAAGTTTCTCGATTCGGATAGAGTATTATCTTAACACATACCATGGCGAATGAGTTCAAATCTCGGATGACCGATCCATTGCATTAAGTTGTCCTTAGAACCAGTGAAATAGTTGTCTACAACTATCACCTAAGAAAAAGCCATTGCAGCAGATCAAGGTTACAAATAAACGAATTTGTAAACATTTACGAGAAGCTACGGTTTCATGGTTTTTAATGAAGAAAAGCTTACTTCATTTTTGTCATTTTCCATCAGTTTGTCAACCAAGTGAGAGCCAATGAACCCTGCTCCGCCAGTCACAAGAATCCTCATATTTGCCTGATACAGATTCATAATATAGAATAGCAAATATCACATAAAAGCTTCGTTTTCGTGATCGGCTTGAAAAACACAACATAATTTAAAAGAAGAAGAACAAATGATTCAAACCTTAAAAAACTTTGCTCTCCTTAAAGGGGAAGGCTCTGGAGGTGGCTTTGAGGTGACATTGTTCACTCCATTTGAGATTTCTTCAGCCATTTTAAGATCCCTTGATTTTAGTTCTGGATTCACAATGATCCATATCAAGAACACCCACAAGCTAAATAAATCTATTGATCTCTAAGAACAATCTAATTTCTGAAAATCAAAAACTTCTAATCACAAGCATATTCATTAGAGATCAAAACACAAACATTGTACATCACTTCCAAATCAGATCCCAGAAAGAAAAATCACATTCCGAGACAAAAGAAATCGGAAAAATTAGAGAAAGGGAGAATTGCCTGGAAAATCAAGAACCAGATCGCCAAGGAAATACGAGGAAACTGATGAAACTCCTTAAAATTAATTGTAATTTATGAAGTATAAAGAGGAAGAAAAAGTCAAGCGATCCACACAGAGAATTGCTTCTTGCCTAGGCAAAATGCGAATTTCAAAAGAATAAAAAAAACCAAAAAAAGTAGGTATCATGCAGTCTAAGATTCTTCAATGCCATTCTGCAAGAACAGATTTTTAATTTATTAAATGTCATATTATTATTAATTACCTGATTAACTCAAAGCTCACTAACTTAATTTTTTTAAAAATGTATTAGTATGAATATTTAATAAATAAATACCAAAAAATATCAACGATTTAGACATATTAATCAATATTTATATTAGTTTTCAAAGAAATTCTTCTGGAGGCTGATGGGGCAAAAATTATTAATGGGCCTAGGCCCAACTCAAAAGTGAATCCAATGAATAAGATTGTATTGGGCTGGGCAAGCTATAATGGACCAGCCCAATTACTAGAATTAGGTTGATTCAACAATAATCGAATAAAACATATTGTTAGTAGACTGTTTGATTTGTGAATATATACTATTTGATTTGTTTTTATTTATATTTCTTAGTTCAAATTAAAATATTAATATTATTCGAACAACAAAACGAGATTGAATAAAAATTCGAACGAATACGAACATGTTCGCAAACGTTTGAATTGCAGTATTTTTTATATAATTTTTGCACAAACACGAACTATAACACAAATATAACGGATACAAATACAAATGAAAATGAATATGAAAACGAAAACGAACATGAAATTTTTTTTAGAAATATGAACAATGTTCGAATAAGGCTTTCCATTCGAATTATAATATGAATGAACACGAATAAGTCAGACTCGACTCGTTCAGATCAAATAATAACCCTAATTTTTAGTTCATGAATTCGTGTAGTTTTGAATTCATCTTATTACACCTTGAATTTAAATATATAATACTAAGATTAAATGTTTATAGTTTAGAGTTTATACATATATTTTCATATGATCTTTCAATTATTCGATTTTTAAAAACTGTATCGAGAATAATTCGATAACCCGATAAACTAATATTCAATATATATATAAGAATGAAATAAATAAATTGAAAGATAGGGTTAATTGGGGAGTATTATTGCTAGTCATAGAGTAGGATGTAGTAAAGAGAATTGGGCCGTTAGATACACCCCTAAAAATCGTGCGGTGTGGCGTTGAAATATTATTGGAGGTGAGCGTGATTAGTGGGTAATTACTCAATCATAATTACTAATCTAACTCAAATAATGATTCTATTCTACGCTTTTATTGCTCCTCCCGCCGCCACACAACCACGTACCTATAATTATAATTAACTTATATTATATATTATTGATATTACCTAAGTTGTTAAAAAATAAAACTTTTTATTTTTTAATAAAATTACATTTTTGTGTTTCAATTAAAATATACCAACCTCACATGTTTAAAATAGTGTAAAGTCTAAAATTTACTTGGAATTTCAAAAATCATTCAAGAATTACCTTTTACTGAATAGTAATGATTTTCGTCTATTTTTGTGTGAGTTATTTTGACAATTTATGTGTTATTATTAATTTTTTCAAAGTTTTAAAACATATTTTTAAGGTCGATTGACCAAATACAAACTACAAATTAATTTAAAATATTAACGAGTATTATGTCAAATATAAACAGTTTTGAAATTTTGTAAATAAACCATATAATTCATAAATTTTGAGGGCATCTTGCTTATAATTTTAAATATTTGATGAATCAACAACACATATTATATCAACTCCGGAAACTTTGAATGCAATTTACAAATTTTGAGATATCAAATTTGGAGTTAGTCACAAATAGTACTGATTATATTTTCATTAAATATTAGCAACATTTATAAATCCGAATTTCTTATTTGAAACATTATTACATTTCCATTTTCTATGTTTTTAAGTTTTAGGAGATTAGGTCATATAATTAAATTGATCAAATTTTTTAGCCGAATTATATTTTTATTTATAATAGCATTTGAATGCCTATATATGTCCAAATGGCACACAAACCATTCGCAAAAGACATGGCTGAGCAGCCAAGCTGCAAGAAAAGATGGCCGGAAAGTAACGACGATGCGGCGGCGACAATGAAGCGACGTAAAAACGGCGACGGTGTAGTTTACAGAGGTGTAAGAATGAGGGCATGGGGAAAATGGGTATCGGAAATACGTGAGCCAAAGAAGAAATCAAGAATCTGGTTAGGAACCTTCGCTACAGCGGAGATGGCGGCGCGTGCACACGACGTAGCTGCACTTGCTTTAAAAGGTAGCTCGGCGGTTCTCAATTTTCCTCAAATATCAGACCTTCTTCCCCGTCCTACAACTCCGGTTCCACGTGATATTCAAGAAGCCGCCGCGAAGGCTGCCTTGTTAAATCCGCCGTCTAAATCGTCTGGCTCACTTAGGTTTTTGTCGTCGTCGTCGTTGTGTTCAATGGGTTCTGGGGTTACTTGCGAGCCGGAGGATTTGGATGAGATTGTTGAGCTGCCGAAGCTCGGAAATGGGTTTTCCGGCGACCGGGAAGAGTACTCGTTAGTTAATGATGAAGCATGGGAATATTACGATCAGCCGCCGTTTGAATTTCTTAATGAAGATCTTGATAGTTCATTGTGGAATCATCATAATTAATTCTTCCAGAATTATTACATTCATCAAAAATCAGATTTTGTACTAAAATTTATGTTTAAAATTCTAGGGAAATATCTTTAAATTTCCATTGAAATTATTGAAATATATCAATTAATCATTTCATGTTTAAATTCAATATTAATTGAAAGATAAAACTCAATATATAATATTTAGTTAAAACCAATATTTTCAAAATCAATATCGATTGATAAATCAAATAAATCGGTATATCGAATATGTATCGACTATATCAAATATATATTAGAATTAGAGGTGAGCACGGATCCGATCCAATTGCGTGTTATACTCGTCAATCGGTATAACCTAATGAGTTAAGAAACTTTATTGACACTTCACCGGGTTAGAAATTCAATTCAACCCGTTAATAAGTTAATATAATATAAAAATAAACTTAAAAAAACTTAAATTTTAATTCTAAAATAAATATACTAATAAAAAATTGGTAAATATCAACATGTGACCATGTCGCAGCGTACGTGTTCACGGGATGATTTTTGTAGCCTATTTCATACACATATTTTCATGGTCCGGCCCGAAGGATGGAGACATCTCATCCCACACGAATCGGAATAATTTAAAAAATTTGTTATTAGTCTAGAGATAATATATAATTTTCTAATCAATTCTTATTTAAAAAAATAAGAATGCTAATTTTATAAACTTTATATTGTTTTGATAAATCAAACAAGTTAAATTTGATCGTTCGATTAAAAGTCATACCGATTGATGAGAACTTCGGAATCCGGTATCCCGAACCGGTCAAGGCCCGAGCCATTTTAGGCTGGGCAAAGTGATGAAAACCGAATCTAAAGACCGCAAATCAAACTCTTGAGAAATAGTTAACCCAATAAGGATAGCTGGACCCGAAAGTTCACTTGGGTTGAACCCATTAATCAATAGCCAGGACCGAAGGTTAGCGGTGCATGTTATGCATCACTTCGGTGACCGATCCGTTGGATCGGTCCAGACGGTTACAGTCCACGTGTCTTGCGCTCCGTGCTTGGTCATCATTTCCACGCTTCGGACCCAATCACGCAGTTTGCACTTCGGGCTTATTCACGTTTTCCGCCATGGGAAAACGACTTTGTTAGAGACAGTTACAGGGCGTGATCCCCACACATTCTCTTCTCTATAAATGCATGACTCGATGTCAAACTAAGACATGACCTTTTTGGACGTGCGAAACTAGCATATACTATGCTGGTTTTTTCACTCGCGCTTTCTTATTTTGTCTTAGTCATCTGCATAAACTCTCATTGTTTGTAACATGAACAGTTCATTAATATATCGGCTAAGAGCGTTTTTCAGCTCTTAGTCATGTGGTTTTTTTCCCTTTCCAAGGGTTTTTACACTTTAAATTTGTTATGTCGTTTGCCCATTTCATTTCATAATCGTTTGCCATATTTCAAATAAATCAAAACCGAGTTCGTTTTATCACAGACCGGACGACTGTTGATACCCATGGTCTTTTAATCACAACATCTATAGATTAGATAAAAATATAACTAAATCAATACTCTTTTATTACTACCCACTTCCTATTTAAGTAGCTTCATTATATCATATGATTAAAACCAAGAGTCTATAAAATATAGTTCATTATTTATAATTAGACATTATAAATAATTTTCCAACCAACTAAGTACTTGATGAATTAATGGTGACATAATGTCATAAAGTAGTTTGCTGAAGTTCGGTATAATTATTAAATACTACACATGCGATTTGAGTAATAAATTATAATGCATAAGTTTATAACTTTAAAAAAATATAACATGTGTACTAAGTTAAGAGTTCGATATTTAGGCTTAATGTTACTTGGATTGATAATGGCTTGTGTTGATATATAGGCCACGTAAAAAGTTTTATATAAATTTTTCATGTAATAATAATATATAAGACACAAACACATTTAATGCTAGTGAACACATTAAAAAACATATTTACTAACAAAAATAATTCTTTTTTTTTGTGGTGTAACTATCCAACTCCTATTTTTAATATATTGTCCGCTTAGACTAACATAGTCTTAATGATTTACACGTAGTGTTCACTGTTTTACTTTTTCATAGTCATAAATTTTCTAATAGGTTACATATCTACTATATTTTTAGTTCATGGTGAGCAAGTTTAATTTTCCGATTCTATTAATATTCTTGTCACTTTGTTAGAGAAAACATCGTGCAATGGTGAACGAATCATTATATTTAACATATGATCGTTCATCGTTTATAACCAATATTGCCAGGATTCTCTATTTTTATAGAAATTTACAAATTGGATTCTCTCGGATTCGCGATTCTCGAATCGGATTTTTTGAGAAGATAAAATTGAAAAAAATTCAAAAAACAAATAAGAAATCTAAATTATTATGTCATAAATTTGTTAAGTTATGTAATTTGTATCGACTTTTAATTATTTTATTAATTTTAAATTTTAACAAACTTTTAGTTTTTTTTTATTTTAATGATAAATTATTTATTAAATCTTATATTTATAATTTGATAATGATTAAAATATATTTTATCAATAATTATGATTATTTTTACTTATAAAAAAACTATAAATTATATAACTAAAATAATTATTATAAATATAAAATTAATGAATCATTAACGAATCTTCTCGGATTCTCTAAAAAATTACGCACTACGAATTACGAATCGTGTCGTTTAACGTATCGTGGTAACATTGTTTATAACTAATACTTGGATTTGACTAAATACCCCCAAAGGGTCTTACTAGGAGTGGGCACTGGTCCGACAAAATTTATAATGGTATAGCGAGTTGAGAATTTTTCTTTACCCGTCAACGGGTTGAAAATACGGTACAACTCTTCAACGGGTTGACATAATTTAAATCCTAAACTAAAAACCTTCAATTTTAACTCTAAAATAAAAAAAAATTAACGAAATTGACTTATTTTAACCTGTTGATCGGGTTGAATATCGTAACTCAACCCGTACACTAATATTTGGTGCACCAACTTAAGGGTTGGTTTGTTTATACAGATTGAGCTAGCCCATGCCTACTCATAGATTTTACAAGGTTTGAGATTTCTTATTTCGTTTCTCTCCTTCAGTTCTTCTCCAAATATTAATATTATACTTTCATATATTTATTTTATTACAATAATTAAAATTTTGATTATTTATTATGTCTCAAATATCATAAGAAACTATATGAACCAAAACAACCATTTTTTCCCAATACTACTAAACTATAATGATCTCGTTATTTCACGTACCGAAACAACGAAACAAAGAATTCCATTACACAACAACAATACAAATACAAGAATCAGCACCCCATAGATCTCAATGTATTCAACTAACCGTTCAAAAGAATGAATAACACAAAGCCATAGCCTATAAATGTCAGCTCCGGAAATTCTTTCACTTTCTCGAACTCAGAAATAATCACAAACGGTATAAAAATATCGATACGTCCATTTATACGTCGTATTTCTTCGGTTGTCTCCATTGAACAATAGTTTTAGACAAGGATTTAAGAAAAGAGTAGTTGTTTTGTGCACCTTTTTTCCCATATAAATGCTTACCACCGAGATCCGTGTACTTCGGACCCTTATCTTTGCTTCTTTCGATCTGTCGAAAGGATACGTTTTATGTTCTATACGTAAAATCACGATAATATGTGAGTAGGAAGAATCGGTACCTTGTGAATCTTGCCGTTTTTTAAGTGATATCTGATGCCGGACCAGTTGATTGACTGAGAAAAATGTGATCTAAAAGCTGATATAGGATACAAGAAGTTGTCAACCAGCATTGCTATAAATACCTGTGAGTAATATCAGATTGCTGTTAGTTTTACATATAAGGCATGTTTGGAACCTTGGTTTTACGGGATTAATGCTAACATATCGTAAGATTGTTAAGAAGTACGAATAGTTCGTGAATATGTATTGTTTGACTAGTTCGTGTTCGTTCAAATTAGAATATGAACATTGTTCGAACAACTAAACAAGCTCGAAAAAAAATCGAACGAACAGATTCGAATATGAACTCGAACAGATCCAAACACAAATGAACATGAATACGAACAAATAAGAAAAAAGTTTTAGAAATGTGAACAAGTCAAACTCGGCTCGTTTGGATCGAATAACAACCCTACTAACATTTGACCATTAATCTACCATTTCGACTCATCTCTCATATTAAACAAATAAAGAAATTTCATGAGAACACAAAACGACCAGATGCAAACACAAATGAACATGAATGAGAACACAAACACAAAAATAAACACGAACATGAACATGAACACGAACACAAATATGAACAATGTTCGAACAAGTTTTCTATTCGAATTATAATATGAACGAACACAAACAAGTCAAATTCGGTTCGTTTGGATCGAATAACAGCCCTGCTACATCTACTGATCCACCATTTCAAAAAATATAAAGCGTGTTTCACAGTTTCCACATGCTCTCATATTAAACGAATAAAGAAATTTCTTAAGAACTTACAAGACACCAGTTGTATGATGCTAGAGATAATGGAGATGCTTCAGGGGAGAGCAAATTGCAGAGCTGAACCTCAACTCTTGTTAAGTTCCACATCGAAAGAAGTTCAATTACTGTACATATCAAATGGCAAGCAGCCGTTAACGGGCCTGAAAACCGCAAGAAAACAATGAATTAATATCAACTCGGAGAAGGCAAACAACGAGATTCTTTTAAGAAGCTATATATTTTTGTTTGTTCTTCAAACTAGATAAAAGTAGGGGTTCGTTTGAGAAGAATAGAAGGCCGGAAAGCAAAAAATTACCGACATATCGCGAAGCAACTCCTGCACCATCTGAGTAACCTTTGGAATAAAGCCTGAGTGCTGCTGCAACATGTATTGTGGACATGATATATGGCATTACAAATCCCCATGAAAAATAGCAGTGAGTTGAGAATAATGCTCGGTTCATAATCCAGTTGACTTTCGTCGTATATGACTCCAAAACAAATGTTTGCTTCCTCAAATAATTCCAGTACCTTCATTCAAAGAATATGTTCAGAATAATAAGGCAAGAAAAAAAATTCATTTTCTCATGGCTTAATGAACATAAAGACTTGGCGACAAAACGGAACCTGCTAAAGCTAAGATCACTTGCAAGTGGATGAGGAAAAACAGCAANAAACTAGTGTTCCAGTATCTTGAAGACCTGAAGAATGAATTTGAGAAGGCATATGGAGATCAAATCGAAACTGCTGCAAGACCTTATGCTTTCATCAAATTTGGTAAATTTCTTTTTTATCAGTTCTTTATACAATCTCGCAATGCAAATTTACCATAAGCTTTATTTGTTTTTCTTTTTCAGACACATTTATCCAAAAAACAAAGAAGTTGTATCAAGATACGAGATCCCAACGCAATATTGCAAAGCTAAATGATGAACTATATGAAGTTCACCAGATCATGGCTCGCAATGTTCAAGAAGTACTTGGTGTTGGTGAAAAGTTGGATCGTAAGTTTATATCATATCGAGTTATCTCTTATACCGGTATCTTTTCATATGCATTTATACATGTCTTTATAGAATGCCTTAGCCTGTTCAAAGTGAGTGCTTTGAACAGCTTAACTGATTATATATTTTGCAGAGGTGAGTGAGATGTCTAGCCGTTTAACATCCGAATCTCGCATCTACGCCATGAAAGCCAAAGATCTAAATAATCAGGTAAATGAATTCCGTTATGCAATGCCGAGGCCTTGGATTTATTCCGCATACATATCTTTAAGACAACGTAGAGACATAATATGTGCCTTGATGTTCTTAGACTCTGAATTTTATTGAGAAAATGATGAATCAGTCTCCAAACTTTCATCATTTGGCAAGTGTGGTCTTCATAATTTATAATGACAAATTTAGTTCTCAAACTTTAAGGTCTTGACAAATTTGGTTTTTAACTTCTTTGCAATATTTGGCAAATCAGATCCTCAAAGTGGTAAAACCGGTCATGAAATTTGATTTTGGTTGGGGATCACATTGTCAAAATTGAAAACTGAGTATCAATTATACCATACAAATTAAACTTTTGAGACTTATTTTGCCGAAACTTATGAAATATGGGATCGGTTTTGCCATTTTGATACTTTTGGGATCACAATCCACACCATCATCAAATTTTAGGGACCAAAATTGTCAAAACTATGAAATTATAGGGATCAAATTTGCGTATCACCCAATTTTATTACTTCCATTATCTTTATTAATGATTGAGGTGATACGAATGTAGGCGTTGATTCGGAAATGGGCTCCGGTTGCTGTAGTTCTCGGAGTGGTTTTCCTGCTCCTATGGGTAAGAAGGAAGTTCTGGTGATTTTTGTTGTTTCTTCATCTTTCGAAATTGTGTTTACTTATGAGAAGGAATTCATATCTCTAGAGGAAGAAACTTTTGTCTCAATTTGCATTTAAACTTCTAGTTCTACAAGACACACTTATCTATCGATAATATATTTAAAAGGCGAGACTTTCTTCGCATTTTCATTGATTTGGTGATTAGATTTTAGATTACGTGTAAAGTATGGGGATCGGTATCCGATTAATTGAACTTTGGGGCATTGTTTTGAATTTCTAGATTTTGTAAACTTTGAGAATCAAGTTCATTATAAATCAAAATTCGAGGAATAATAATCTAGGTTGCATCAACTAAGCTATGAGATTTGTTAATTTTTTACGAATTTGATTAAGATATGTTAATGGTTCAATAATTAAAAATGAGAAAATTATGTGATTGGTCTCTAATGTTTAAAATAGTATAAAAACGATGCCCTAAAGTTTTAAATCCGTTCAAGAATTACCCTCGAATGAATAATTGTGATTTTTGTCTTTTTTTGTGAAAGTATTTTTGATAATTTATGTGTTATTTTTAAAATTTTCAAAGTTTAGAGATATAATCATTACATCTTTTCAAGGTTAATGGATCAATTATAAATTATGAAGATGTTTGAAATATTAACGAGTATAATGGTCAAATATAAACAATTTTGGAAGTTTGAGAGTCAACCATGTAATTCTTAAACTTAGAAGGCGTGATATTTACAATATTTAAAAGTTGAAAGAACAACGATATGTATTATATCAACTTCGAAAGCTTTATATACAATTTAAAAATTTTAAATACACAATTTTTATACTATTATAAAGTTTTGGGGCTATTTACAAATATAATTCAATTAAAATATAATATATTATTCTTCACATTTTTTCAACATTCCCATAATATTTCAAACTTTCATCATATCAATAACATTAATTTTTTTTCCAATTTTTAATTTTTTTTCAAATTAGGCACCAACTGCTCTGGGTTGGATGAATCCTAATGAAATATCAGAAAAGATAGGCGTTAATTTCTCAATTTTAAATTATATTAATATATAAAATCTATGAGAAAATGTTAATCTTGAACCGATTTTAAGATAATTTGTTGTTGAAAAAGTATTATTTAAATTTATTTAACACGAAGGAAGACGTCATAAATAAGAAAGAAATACAAATTAAATTACTATTTATAAATTTAAATAATTGACATTTAATTTAAAATATTTTGGTGCCATCGATAATTCAACGGTCTAATTTAATTTCACGCTGTTTTGAATGTTCGTTCGAAGCGCGTTAATTACAAAGTTGCCCATTACAAAGCGCATTAATTTCACGCGGCGTTGCCAATTTCTTCGGCAAAAAATAAGACTATATAAATAACCATATCAATTAAGAATCCCCCGTCTCCGACCCATCGGAAAATTAAAAAAACTTACCCATGGCAGAAGAAACCAAAATCGCCACCGCAACCTCCACCTCTTTCCGTTTACGAAGCCCAAGCCTAAACGCCGTACGCCTCCGTCGCATATTCGACATATTCGATAGCAACAGCGACAACGTAATTAGCGTCGATGAGCTTCGCAAAGCTCTAGGTCTCCTCGGCTTGGACGCGAATCCATCTGAGTTTGAATCAATGGTGTGTTCCTACATACAACCAGGTAACGAAGGTCTTACGTACGAAGATTTCGAGGCGCTGCACCGATCTCTGGACGAAGTTTTCTTCGATAATGTGAAAGTAGGTGAAACTGATGAGAATGAATCGGATCTTAGTGAGGCGTTTAAGGTTTTTGATGAAGATGGAGATGGATTCATATCGGCGAGGGAATTGCAGACGGTATTGGGGAAATTAGGGTTGACTGAAGAAGGGAAGGAGATGGAGAGAGTGGAGATGATGATCTCGTCCGTTGATAAGAATAATGATGGACGGGTGGATTTTGTTGAGTTTAAGGATATGATGCGTAGCGTTCTTGTTCCTTCTTAGTTATTAATAGGTAATTAGCACTAGGATTAGCAATTAGATAAACGCTTGTATTTTCTTTGTATTATATGAATTATGTACCCTAATAAAAATTAAAGTTGTATCGTATTTCAAATATATAAGTTCTCCATTAAATATTCATGGTTAAAACAAATAAAAATACAATTTAATTCATTTTTGGTACTTCAATTTACACGTATTGTTAGGTTTTTATCATTTAATTTTGAATAATACACTATACATATATCAATTGGCGGAAATATGTCAATTTTTGTACATAATATTGAAAATACCACTTGGGCAATTGAATTTTCCTATTAGAAATGTCAATCATCATTTCTCTCGGATACCTTTTGTTTAAACCACACAATGAGTTTGTTTGAAACTCAAATTAAAACGGCAATGAAGTACGGTACGATGTTAAGATCGTGATTTTTTTATAATGCATAAAAAAAAGCTTAATTGCGATGTGATAATCGTTAAAAAATCACGATTTTCATCATAGATGTTAAAACCAGCCGTCTCATCGTGATTTTAGAAAATATTTATTTACCATTACTTCTATAAATTATAATATAATTATATTTATTATTTGTTATATATAAGGCATGATTTTAAAAACCTTCCGAAGCGGTAGATCGGAAATGCTTTCTACTGGTCGGATCAGAGGGTCCAATCGATTTGAACCGGTTTAATAGAAAATAAATAATAATGTTAATGAACAAGAGAAATATATTTAAAAATATATTTTTTTACAAATGATTCTAAATAAATTCTTAAAAAATGTAATTAGGTGATATAAAAAAGTTTTGATATATATTAAAAAAAAATTAAAAAGTTTTTAATATAAATTCTTAAAAACCAGTTCAACTGGATTTTTTGGCTCAAAAATCGGTTTTTAAAATAATAGACCAACCGATTTGAATCGGATCGGGATAATGAGCGATTCCCGGTCGAACCGGCCGATCCGACCAATTTTTTAAAACCATGATATAAGGGTATATTAGTGCACGAGGATAAATTATTCTATCAAATTATATAATTATTTATATCTAGTTTGTTTATCTCTATCATAATAATAATAAAGTGATATAATATGATTATTATATCATATTTTTGTAATTTAATATTATATTGAATGATAATAGTATTAGAGAAAACAAAAATCTTAATCTCCAAAATTTAATGGTTTTGACAAATTTAGTTTATAAAGTTTTGTATGATATTTTTAATCTCAAAATATCGATTTTTTACTATTCATCTATAAAGTTTACAAAATCAAAAAAAATTAATACATAAAGTTTATAAAATCGACAAATTTGATTTTTTACGAAGAATTTGATTATCAAAATTAAAAACATTATCAATTTTATTAGACACATTCAAACTTTGACGTACTATATTCAGACCAGTACATCGAACCAATGTTTTAAAAATCGGTACCGATCGGTATACCGGACAAACTTATTAGATCAATATACCGGATACGTTTCGGGTATACCGGATATGTACCGGAATATTAAAATAAATTAAATTATAAAAAAAGCATATTTTTTTAATATAAAACCCGGCCCAACCCGCATATCCGACCCGCCCACAAAATCCGGGCCGACCCGAATAAACCCGTACCGACCGGTATTTTGGCAAAATACCGACCGAATCCGGTAAGTTCGAAATTTCCGATATACCGGAAATTTAAAACACTGCACCGAACACGGAATAAATACTTAATCATAAAGTGTCACTTAAGAAAAAGCGTGTTTAGCATCATGATACAACATATGAAAACAGTCTAAAGCACGTAGAATATTTTTAGCACAACGAAAATGAGACGGAGCCAAGAAACCAAAGCCATAATCATATTTCATTTGAGGAATGAAGAAACAGGCCTCACATAACTGTACCCGAAAAAGTGATTACCGTCGACATTAGGACTCGATGCAGGAGAATCGAAAAGAGTCATTTCGGTGTAATGTTTGTCGAAGTTTGCGATGCAATGGGTTCCGTTAACTTCGGGGAGAAAGTTAGGTACAATTCCTCTAGCGTCAAGCTTCTTCCAGTTAATAGACTTGAACCATTTGTTCTTCTTTATTTCATCACTTCCATTTGGTCCGTTACCGAGCCGCATACTCGGTTCCTTTTGCAGCAACTAAAAAGTCACAAGATTCGATTAAATATGCGCAATTTAAGCTACAGATTCTCAATTTACATACCCCTTTTAACAGAGAATGTGCTTCGCTTGACAAATACGATGGAAGCTTGATTTTATCCTTGACGATCTTCTGTTGAATTTTCGATCTATTTCCACCAACGAAAGGGGGCTGTATGGATATAGTCACGGAGATCGATCAGTTGAAAACGAATGATTAATACAAGTACGATGAAGAGTATGAAAAGGCGAGAAGTGTAACCTTTCCTGTGAGCATTTCGAACAATAAAATTCCAACACTCCACCAATCAGCACCCTTATCGTGGCCCTTTCCGAGAATAATTTCGGGGGGCATATATTCTATAGTACCACAAAGAGAATTTGATCTTCCATTCTCTTCTAGTTCTTTTGCTAATCCAAAGTCAGTAAGCATTACCTAAAAAATAATTGCAAACTTAAATTAAATGAGAAGAATTAGGAGGAAAAACAAAGAAATCATACATG
Organism: Utricularia reniformis; assembly: GCA_009725065.1. NCBI lineage: Eukaryota > Viridiplantae > Streptophyta > Magnoliopsida > Lamiales > Lentibulariaceae > Utricularia > Utricularia reniformis. Next base: position 109,732 of record RWGZ01001405.1, read on the forward strand.
GCCATCTACATCAAGTAAAATGTTCTCGGGTTTAAGATCCCGGTGCATTATTCCATTTTCATGAAGGTGGGATACAGCTGAAACGATTTCCGCAGTGTATACACAAGCTAGATCCTCTCTAGAATGCACAAAAATTAAGTAAGCTCCTAAAACTGTAAAATAAGGACAAATCAAAGATGAAAAAAATTGCCTGAACAGCCCATGGTGATAAAGCTGAAAGAACAAATGTCCCCCGTTAATAAAGTCAAGCACAAGGTAAAGCCGATATTTCGTCTGCAAATAAGAGAAATATAACTCTTGAATAATTAGTAGGCTCAAATACAACGTCACGTACATATTCTAACACGAGTAATAAAGGGTTTTTCGATAAAACGCAAAGAGAAAGGGATAGTGTATCTCTTTATACCTGAAAAGAATATCTAAGACGAACAATAAATGGATGATCTATCTTTGTAAGAATATCTCTTTCAGCTTTCATATATTCAACATGATTCTTCTCCATAATTTTATCCTTTCTCATTACCTTCATCGCATATATTTCAGTCGTGTCCCTCTTCCTCACCTGATATACCTTCGCAAATGCACCTTGCCCGACAACTTTCAACACCTCAAAATCCTCAAGACCAACAGATTGGATCTTTTTCATTTCGTGACAGAGTTCAGAACTTGAACCTTTTAGTGGTAAATCCAGACTGTAAGTCGTCACATTTTTCGCTACGTCGACTAATTCTAACGAATCTTCTGTTTCATGAATGGTCAGTCCATTGAGTTTCAATGATTGAGTAACGCTAACAGAAGGACCAACTAGTGAATGAGATCTTTTGTGAATAACTTCGGGTTCATCGTACACAAGCTCATTCACGGTTCCAACATTTTCACTGCAAACTTCAGTCGAATGTTGAGTACAGGGGCCAAAGACATCCGAAAACTCTAATTCAACTTCTTCAGATGAAATTTCAGGAATATCTGTAGGTAAAAATACTAGGCCCCTGGTACTCCTGCTTCCATTGACATTTTTACGATAGGGAAGCTGAGAAAAAACCATGCTCGGATACTAAATACGACTCAGAGTGCTAGTTACTAATCACTACAGCAGGTGTGTATCTTATCCAAACTTGCAGCAAAACAATGAGATCAATACACCCAAAGAAATATGAATGCGCACGAAGGGATTTCTGTAGTAATCTAACAGCAAGGAAACAACAACAGGTGCAAAGAGATCTTCTTTGTTTCCCACGTTGCAGGAAACCACAGATACAACTTTAGCTTTAGAATTCATGAATATCTGGTTCTCAATTCTGTATACAAATACAAACAAAAACAACGGTAGAGAATTAAAATCGCCCCGTTAAACTAAGAATTGTGTGTGTATACGCCCCGATCTTACAATTAGGTGAGCATAAATAGTCAAAATTTACCAAATTTGACAAAATAAATCATATTCTGATAACGATGCGACGGATTCAACGTTTATCATTATAGAAATCTAGACTAACGCATAATCTCTACAAACCCTAATAAAACCGAGAAAAATCACAAAGAAACCTAAAGATCAACAAAATTCATGGGAATACGAAAAGTGGTAAACCTACGAAAAGCAAAATCTTCGCGAAGGAATGAAAATCCAGAGTACCTTGGGGAGATGCCAACGAATCTTCGGTAGAGCGTCTGGGGAAGAGAAACTCAAAAACCGCGTCGGGGTAAGTATATCCCTAACCAGACACGTGGCGTGAGCTAAGTGGTATGAGCAGTTGCCAAGAATAATACACTATTCGCCAATAATATTTGTACAATTAAAAGCAAAAAAAACGACAAAGGAGGTAAAACAAATGATAGATTTAAAAATAAAAATTTAGTAAAATATAAACAAAAACATCAATATATATGTCATATATATTATAAATATATAAAATAATCATATAATAATTTATTAAATTAAATATGTAATAAAATATAAAAGTGATTAAGAGTAAAATTATAAAATAAAAATAATTTAAAAATATAATATATATTATAATAATGGACATTTGTATTATAGTTGGGATACGGGAACACGTGTCCGAAGTATGTAAAAATACGAAATTTTAAAATTATGAAATGTCCGTACAGATTAACTACACATACTAGGGATTTGTTTTGGCATTTTTAAAAAAATTAGGCTTTCCTTTTAAAATTTAAATCATATTCAATATGTGGTATAAATTCAATATATTCTTAAATAATAAATTATATTTTATATTGTTATAACATTTCTATGTAATATTTTTTTAATGTCCTAAAATTGAAAAAAACTTGTTTAATCAATGTTGTTAAAATATTACAGTATATGATGAAGTAAGAGGTTCATTATTCAACCAATTTTTTATCGATTTGGTTTTTAGATATCAGAATCGATTTTTTTTGTTTTAGTTTTTTTTAAAACCCAGATGGAACTTTTGGCAAATTCGCGGTTGAACAGATCGAACCGGCCGATCTGTTCCGATTTTAACTACATTGGTTAAAACACAACCACAAATAATGATGAAATTATATTGGTTAAAACTATGTAGGTGTTACTGCACTCATTTTAAAAATGTATTTTCATTACTATAATCCATTGTAAATTTATATGCAAAACACTCACATGTTTTCATTCTTGTAAAATGAGAATTGAAAAAAAGAATTAATAGTGTGTTCTGCATAAATTGTGCAAAATAATTTATATAGAAAAAAAAATAGAAATACAAACACAAACACAAACAGAAATACAAATATAAATTATAAGTGTTCTGTAATATTTTTAAAATACACAAATAATGTATAAAAATAAATGAATGTTTTATTGTATAAATAGTGTTATGGTCTCTTTTTAGGGGTACCAAAAGTCGTCCGGTTCGTCAACAAACGAACTCGGTTTTGATTTGTTTTTTGTGGGAAAACAATTAAGAAACTGAAATAACAATGAGGCAAGACGATTTATAGTGGAAACCCCAGGAATTGGGGAGAAAACCACTTGACTAAGAGCGAATTAAACTCTTAACATGTTCACTAATCAAACGATTCATTACAGAATACAGCAGAGACTTAAAGAATATGACAGGGAATAAGAAAACAATAAGAACTCCAACAGGGTAACGGTCTGTTCTTATGCATTCAAAGGGTCCTCATTTTTCCGTCGTTATGCTATGTATTTATAGAGTTGATGGCATGTGTGATTCACGCTCTGTAACTGTCTCTAACAGATTTGTTAGAGTTGTTGTCGCGCGATGTAAAACTAGGCCGGGACCGAGGCGTGGTCTGCGTGATTTGGCCCGAGGCGTGGTAAACGTGTGGAGGCCCGAAGTGTGGAACGCGTGGGTTTGTAACCGTTTGGACCGAACCACGGAGCCAGCTGTCAGAAACCGTTTTATTTCGCCAAGGTTATCTTCGATTCTATCGCGGAGCATCGGGTCATTCTATCTTAAGTACACTATTGGACTGCACAAGTTTGCTTCTACCATGTGGATCAGCCCAATCGTTATTGTGCCTTATCCATTGCAGGGTATCCGGTCCTAGAGTTCTCATCAAATTGAATGCTGATTTATGTGTTAATCAAATTACTTTTATATCATTGAATTTAGTGAATAATAAATTATTCATCGAAACTTTATCTGATTGCCATAAAATATGATATTCAACAAGATTATCATTGAGATGATGACCCGGCTTCGCATCGTCTAAACCATAATTTCTCAATAAACATACATTGAAATAATTTTTTTTTCTATTTTCATCTAAACCATTATGTTTCCATAAACTTACATGTAAATAATTGCCTCAAGATTTTTTTCACTTAGACAGAAAATGCAGTGTTAGATATATAATGCAAATGTTGGATTTATCAATGTTTTCATACTGGTCCGGAATTCCGTACCGATCCTGAGCAATACGATCGATATGCCTCCGGTATATAATAATATCGGTCGGTACCATATTTTATTTTTTTTAAAAATAATATTTAATTAATTTTTTAGGATCGAACTAGAAAAAATCAAAAATCGACTCTAATACCGACTACCCGACGTTAACAAAAAAATACCGATGAAGCCCCGATATTTGACTGTATATAATCCAGTATGAAAACATTGTGATTTATCATGAATCTCTCATACATTGCGTAGAATCTATCTTCAAGCTTCAAATATAAAAAATTGTATAAAAATATAAATAATGACATTTTAGTCATTTAAAACACTACAAGTAGAAGTTGAAATTAAAAATAAGATTTATATTATTTTTTATTTATAGTTATAAAATTGTAAATTATAAATTTTACTTAGAATGAAAAAATGATATATTCTGTAACTTCTTTGATTTATATTTTATAGAATAAAAAAACAGAAACAAAAATTATATAGAATATTGCCTATCTTATTGAAGAAAGTTAATTTTAGGATATTTATTGAATAAACTTCTACTATTTTCATTAAAAATGAATAACAATTTTTAAAATACATCAAAATCCTTACATCTAACATATACATTGGACACTAACCACTGCGGGATTTTGTAATTGAGAATTGTAATAGTATTTTCCACTCACCAGATATGGTAAAATACAAATCAATTTATAAAATGCATGCAAAACCCTAAAAATTGATATAATATATATTGTTGATTTTCAAATTTTTAAAAATTGTAAATACCGTACCTTTAAAATTTAATAATTATATAATTGGCCCTCAAAATTTCAAATACTCCTTAATGCTTTAAATAAATCAATGGTTTACATATGATCTCTTAGCCTTAAAACGATATAATCACTATATCTTCCAATATTAACAAATTGTTAATAAAAAATAAATTATCAAAATCATTTATCACGAAAATGAGTATTGTTTACTCGAAAATTATTCTTGAACGATTTTAAAATATTGAAGGCTTTGTATGCAATATCTTAATTTAAAAGATTGTGGTGAGATCTGGTAAGGTGTGGTAAGATATGATTATTGTAAATTTTTATATATGTTTGGTAAAATTGCGATATTATAATCGTGATTTATGTAAAAATATTAATACATTCTTATATATAAAAAATTATTAATATAATTAATAGAAGTAAGAGTAAATTAGTTTTTTCCAAAATCACGATGAGACCACAGCTGGTTTTAACAATTGTGGTGAAATCGTGATTTTTTAACGATTATCATATCGCAATTACGTTTGTGATTTATTTACCATAAAAAAAAATCATGATTTGATAATCTCACCTCAATGCACTTTCTATCGCGGAACCAAAGAAACCCAATTTTAAGTGGATTAACAGTATCAGAGTATTACTATTAGACTGTTAACAATACATTTTTAAATTATTTTCTTTTATCAGTGACATATTTTGTTTAATGTATATAGCATTGATAATATTTGTACTATCATACACTTTTGTTTTATAAATTAATATAAATATCTTATATTTTAAGATTCAATGTATTAGTTAATAAATTTATACATGAATTAGATAAATTAATATTTTTATAGAAAAATATATTAAAAATATAAAGTATTTTATAATTATATTATTAAAATTTGTTAAAAAAATTACATTTCTTATTCAAATTCAGTATGTAACTAATAAATTTAAATTAAATTAATTAATAGTATATACAAAAAAACAATATACAATTATAGTTATAAAATTTATATTAATATTTATTAATGTACTCAAGATTTCACTAATCACGTATCTTGAGATTATTTCATATAGTGAATTTTAGGCCAATATTGAGTACATTAATAAATATTAATATCAACTTTATAACTATAATTGCATATTGTTTTTTAAATTTATTTTTTGTATATAATATTAATGAATTTAATTGAAATTTATTAGTTACATAATGAATTATAATAAGAAGTATAATTTTTTTAAAAAAAATATTAATAATATAATTATAAAAAATACTTGATATTTTATATATCTTTTTTGTATAATTTATTTATTTAATTCACGTTTAAATTTATTAGTATATATATTGAAGTTTAATAAATAAGTATGCTATTGAAAATATCATAAATAAGATATTTATATTAGTTATAAAACAAAAGTGTTTGATAGTACAAATATATCAGTGTTATATCTATTAAATAAAAAAAATCAATGATAAAATAATATAATTTGAAAATGTACTGTTAATAGTATAATAAAAAGACACGACACTGCTATTAACCCATAAAACTCTTTGTTTTAGTGCATATAGCAACTAAAAATTATACTTCTTATTATAATTCATTATGTAACTAATAAATTTCAATTAAATTCATTAATATTATATACAAAAAATAAATTTAAAAAACAATATGCAATTATAGTTATAAAGTTGATATTAATATTTATTAATGTTGATATTAATAAATATATCAATGTTTATTAACAAATATATTTATTAAAAAATAAAGTTGATATTAATATTTGAATAAGAAATATAATTTTTTCAACAAATATAAATTTATTAGTTAAATTTATTAACTAATATAAGATATTTATATTAAATTATAAAACAAAAGTTTATGATAGTACAAATATTATCAGTGCTATATAGATTAAACAAAATATGTCAGTGATAAAAAAAAATAATTTAAAAATATACTGTTAACCGTCTAATAGGAATACTCTGACACTGTTAATTCACTTTTTTTCCCCAGAAATCTGAATGGCTTTCACTTCTGGTGTTTTTGTCTCCGTCTTAGGGACAGTAACTGTGAGAACTCCGTTATCCATTTTTGCTTCGATCTGCTCCATCTTTGCATTCTCTGGGAGTCGGAAGCGGCGGAGGAACTTGCCAGAGCTTCTCTCGACGCGGTGCCAAGTATCTTTCTTATCCTCCTTCTCGCGATTACGCTCACCGCTGATCTGGAGGATGTTTCCTTCTTCGATCTCTACCTTAACCTCCTCCTTCTTNAGACTGTTGTTCTGACAAAGACACGCCACCTATGAATAAAACAAAAGAATCTACTGTAATAACATATTACAAATCAGATGTAATAGTACTAGAGGTCGGTTTGGAATATGATGAAATGGCACTAGAGAATAGAGATAATTATTTTTTTAAGTAAAGAATTGGACCCATATCTGATATTAGTGCAGGTGATGTAAGTTAATTTGTATTAAGTGTGGAGATTGGATGATCCATCCTTTTCATAGAGCGACATCGGACTATGGTGTCGATCTGTTAACTCATAAGATGATTGATAATGATGTCGCTCGATCATGGGTAATGATCGGTCAAGGAAGTAAGCATGCACTCGAGCATACGATTGATCAAGGGACCGATAGACAAGAAGGAAGTTAGGATGTATCAAAGATGTGCGTAGGTGGTTCCTTAGAATCCTCCAATTGCATGTCATTTGCGGAGTTTGTTATCCATATCCCACTATAAATAAGTGGGACATAGACACTATAAGATGATTGAGAATTGTGTTAATTATAGAAACGTTGTAATAATATTAAAAGTTGTGTGTACAATATGTGAGCTTTAGTTTTGTGTTTGCGTTGTAACATTCTATAGTGATTTTGATCGTATTGCTGATCACATGGTTTAGTCATATGTCTTGGGTTTTCTATGTTAAATATTTGTTTCGACTTCAATTTTGGAGTGTTTAATCGTTCCCTAAACCATGAAGTACTGTTTTTTAATCAAACAATTTGGGTGGGCTAAGTCATATTTTATGTGATTCAAAGTATTGGATGCTGAATTTGAAATATTATTTATTGTCCAAAAAATATTAAACATAATATATTTATATTTTTAATTAATATATTTTTAACAAATTGAATTTGTCTCACATTATTAACATAAGTTAAATTGATTAAATTAATAAAGATGTCAAATGTCATTACATAATAAGTTGATCAAATTTTAAATCTCATTAATCTCATTTGTTCCCATTATCCGTTATATTTTCGGTAAAACTCTATAATTTAAATACACTATCTAACTTATCCTTATTCTTTCGATTTTCTCATGCAACTATAAGCTTCTTAGGGTTCTCACTTTGATCAAAATCTTGATGATGAATTCGGGAGGAACTTAAGGCCGGCTGGCCATGAAATACAATAAGCAAATATTAGCAAATATAATTATTAAATTTTATTATATAAATTATTTATTTTTGAAAAATGTGCTTATAGAAATTTAGGATTCAATGGGTAGGGAGAGTGTTCAGTTCATTAGAGAAGTGAATCACATTAAAAACTTAACATTTACTCATGATATCACATCTCTTATAAAACAAGATTATTCGAGTTACACAACCGGTGTGAGACATACATTTCAACACTCCCCTCAAGTCGAACTAGCCTTGGTCCGCTTCATACTTGTTTCAATATCTCGGTAGTGTTAGAATCATAGGTCGATCTATTTTTGTCACCTAAGTTCGATACACTTTTCTATCAGAATTTTTATTTTTTTTGTCCAAACCGGTACGGACCAATCCAAAACCCACAATGAAGCTCCGATACTATATAGAAATTCAGGATTCAGTGGGTCGAGAGAATATCGGTTTCATAAGAGAAATGAATCACATTAGAAAGCTTGACTAAACTAATTACTCATAATATCACACTACATATAGTAGAATTATTCTAATTCACAATTGAAGTGGGGCAATTTCAATAGTACTTTTATAAAAATCATCACGTAAGGCGTAAAGAGTAGGCGAAAATGTGTTTTATAGAGATTCTACCAAAAATAAAAAATTCGAAAAATAATATTAATTAAAAAGAAGGTAGTTCAGTCAACCAATCAAGTGCGGAACTGGGAATGGTCAGGTAGGTGCACGTGCAGTAGAATTTACCCCTCATCTTTCGGTCATCTCTTGTCCTTATCTTTATGAAGACTTAAATTTTGAAACTAATTTAAAAATAATATTATTCTTTTAAAATAACTCATATTTACTATTACTGTTTGATGGGTAAGTAATTTTTAAAAGGATATGCAAAAGAGTAATAAAGTTAAACTTCGGAAAACAATATTTTTGTAATTCTTGAAATGCAATATAAAATGAATTGTTGGAATATTATATTATTATTCAATATTTTTAAATGTGTAATAATATAATTGATCATTTAATGGATATTGAAAAATTTAGTACTTTGTTTTTCATTAAATTACTTAATATAATTTCTATAAACATTTAATTTTTTAAAATATAAATAGTAAAACATATTAAATCCTTCTGTCTTGCACCTAGTTATAAGATTCTTGGTTTGATCATATGAAATTTGTTATTTGTTTACGAATTGTTAATAATTCGTTGATTGAAAAATATATTTATTATTCTATCCAATTTTTCGATATTGGAAAATAATTAAAGCTTAGATGCACTAAATTACATAAAATTCCACACAAATCAACTAGAATTCCTTTTTTATTTTACACAAGGGTTTACTTTGGCTTGCACGAATGGGAGCGAATTGGATAACCCGAAAATTATTTTAATATTGTTGAATTCGCGCACTAGAAAATCCGAAAAACAACATCTATGACATAGCCCACATGCCCCAAATTTCATACACAAATATTTATGAAATTGTTAATATTGAATGAGGAAATGATTTGTAATGTCATATTTAATTCTCAATTTTTTCATAATTTTGGTAAATTTATTCCTAATAATTTGTAAAGTCATATCTAGTTCATAAACTTTAAGTTTTTGGTAAATTGGGTTTTCCAAATTTCCAAAATTTGTAAAATTAGATCCCCAAAGTGATAAAATTAGTCTCAAAATTTTTTGGCCTAAAATCTCAAGTATAAAATTGAAAAATTGTTAATATGTCATACATACTAAATTTTGAAAATTAATTTTGCCAGTGGATATATTTTGTTTTTTTTACACTTTGTGATCACAATTGCACAATTACAAAACTTTAGCGAACAAAAATTGTCAATTGGATATAAGTATGAAGATCAAATCACAAAGATATTTGTAAATAAAATTCAAATAAACCCTGCTACTACAACAACATTTATTACAACGAGAACCAAGTAGCCTAATTGCAATTTTGTCTGCACTGCTTTTTAATGACGGCCGTGGAAAAGTAAGTCTCAGGTCCTACCAGCCTCATGAACCCAATACATACACATGGTGTGTATCTATATCACACCCACTCGCCCATTCCTCTTCAAAGTTTGTGCGGTGAGACCTCAAGCTAACACAATTATTTGTTCGTCAAATCCCTTGTCAAATATACAAAACCCAGAAGAAATTATCAATCTTTTTTCAGGTTTAGGTATTTTGGGAGCGATCTCAAGAGGTAAAATGTCAGCAGAGATGACTACAGAGCGCGTCTGTTATGTTTACTGCCGTTTCTGCAACACAATTTTAGCGGTATTTGTTTTTCTCATCTTTTACTCTTACTGTGAATAGATAAGATGCAGTTTACCCATTAAAGGAAAATAGGGTATCACAAGTTTAACTTAGAAAAAATCTTGATCCATCAAAGAAAACAGATCTAGGTTTTGTTTCGGGTTCGAAGAACCCTAGAAATCTGAGGAATTGGGGTTATGAAGCAACAATTTTTAGGGTTTTCTGTATGTGTTAATCTGATTCCCATTAAAACCTAAATCGTAAGTTAAGCAGTTTAGATTGATTTATACCGATTTAGAACCTAAATTCCTCAGACAGAAAACACAGTATAAATAACGTCTTTTTGATTGACGCGAGAGAATTTTGTAATATTGGATTGTGTGTGTTCTACTTGATTGATTTGGTGTGTGTTTTCTTCACCGGCAAAGTCAAAAGGGAAACATAGAAAAGTAACTTGTTTTTTCCCTGCTTCTGTTACAATGTCTTTCTCTTTGGAAAGATATATTCACGATTTTCTTCTTCTGTATAACCCTGAATGCTGTGTCATTTTCTTAATAGATTAAAACATTCACTTTTTTTATAAATATACACAGAAACCTAGACTGTGTCAAATGTTAATGGTGACAGATGCTGAGCAGTGATTTCTCACAGAAACCTAGAAACAAAAGTGGTGTCACACCAGAGGAAAACTCCAAAACCTCAAATACATACTAATTTAATGAAATATCCCACACTTTTTTTCACTCAATTGCATTTTCCAAAACTTTGTCAATTTTATTACTTAAGCTTTTATGAACCAAAAACTAATCGAATACTTTGAAATTTTGGCAAAATTATTCTTATACTTTGGAAATTTTGGTAAGATGAGTTCTTTACTGGAGTTTAATGTATGTGATAAATTTATTCTTCAAAAATTAGGGATTAATTTTGAATTTCGTGGATCGAATTTACATAATTTTTGAATCTTAATGATCGGTTTTTGTCAAAATGATCAAAATAGGATACTATGTATATCCAAATATGTTTTTTCTCCATATTTTATACCCAAAACATGGTATGGACTCTATGTTCCTAAAATAATGATTTTAACAGATATATTTGATATGGGCCCGAAGTATAATTTGGGTAGGTGTGAACATTGCTAAACGGTGAATGAATTTTGAATCTAGTAATATTTTAACATGAGGGGCTTAAATTTTGCAGCTAATCTGATGAAAACATTAATTATATAGGGTTATTAAATTTCATTAACCAAACGTTCATATGTTTATTCAGAATAACGGTATGTTCCATATTAATAATGAACTTAAACTAATTGATTTGATTATATAAATTTAATGTGTTGATGAAGTTTGGTTCTAGAATCTAGGGTTTTGTTCTTGTGTTGAAGCAGGTAAGCGTTCCATGGGGAAGCATGTTCACAATTGTTACTGTAAGATGTGGGCATTGCTCAAAACTATTCACAGTGAATATGGGCTTTTCTATTAACCAATAAGACAAAACCACGTCTTCTTGTTATTTATTACAAATGGCTTGTAAACTATAAGAATGCTTTGTTCTAAAGAAGAATCAGTGTTTTGTCTGTACAAATACAAACTGCGTGTTTCTTTATTTCCATGTATTGGTTAAATGTGTTGTTGTATCACTTGGTTTGCTTAATACACGAAAATACGACACGATTTGTACAAATATTCGGGTCAAATTAAGTCATGTACTTAGTGAATAAATTTGTTGTAATAAAAAGATGAAGCAAATTGTAATATTAAGTCCAGTATCGACTCAAATAAGGCGATGAATGATGTGGATAGTTTGTTGCTATTCTTCCGGATCTGATCTGAATCTTCAACAAACTTTTCTTCTTCTTAAGTCATATTTGAATAATTCAAATTTTCGTGTATTCATAGCTTAGTTGTTGAGTTGTTAAACTTATATATTCAATGTGATACATTGAATTCATATCAACTTCTTATATGTGGATGAGAAAGATATCATCCACATATATAGAGATAATAATGACTTCAATTTCCGTTTTTCAAATAAATAAGGAAACTTCGGTTATACTTCTTTCAAATTTCATCATTAGCGAACTAAGTGCAACTTAGAATGCTAAGCTCGTGGGGCTTGTTTAGGTTCGTAGAGCGCCTTCTCAAGCAAAAGTACCTTATTGGATGATCTTGTAATATAAAGTTGGGGGGTTGATATACATAAATTTTTTGTTGGAGTACTCCATTCTATTGTGGAGTATGGGAGATAGTGTTATGATGTACAATACTATTGGTCTTTAAAGATTATTCAAAACATTTTGAAGAGCATTCTCCCCATTATCAGTTATAAGTATGTTTATTCAACAACCAGATTCAGTTTTTACAATCTTGTGAAATTCTGAAAAAAACTTCAAAGCTTCGGATTTGTATTCGATGAATTATATCCTCCAAGAGTGAGTCATATCAATAAATGATATGAAGTATTTGTAACAATTCAGAATTCAATGGACCGGAAGAGTGTTAGTGCAGTCCAGTCCATAAGATGAGTGAACCAAGTCAATTAATTGTGATATCACTCCTATTATAAACCAGAACTTTTCTATTTCCACATGTGATGTGAGACAATGTTTCAACACTCACCTCAAATTGAATTGTCCTTGGTCCGATTCAGACTTGCTTCAATATGCTCGATAGTGCTTGAATCAAAGGTCGATCTATTTTTGTCACCTAAGCTCGATGCACTTTTTCTTCCATGGTTTTTTTTTCTCGTCTAAACTGGTACGGACCAGCCCGAAACCCACCCAGAGCTCCGATACCTTATAGAAATTCAGGATTTAATGGACCGGAAGAGTGTCAATGTAACCAAGTTCATAAGAGGTGTGAATCACATTTAAAATATTTGGGTCAAGCCAATTACTTGTGATATCACTCTTATTATAAATGAGTACTTTTCTATTTTCACATCCGATTTGAGACAATGTTTCAACAATATTTACTACCACCAAACCAATGTTTTCATACCGCTCATAATCGATATGACTGGTATATTTTTTTCATTTTTTTTTTAAAAAAATAAAAAAATAAAAATGAAAATAATTGATTAATTATATTTTTTATTTGTTTTTTTGACATTTTTTTTCAATTTTACCATCTTACTTAATATAATTTGAGAATAAGAAGAGCATCGTAAATTCTAAAGAATGTGATTTGTATTTTTATATAAAAACTAAGAATTAGGGTAAAACAGCTCTTATGCATTAATATGTACACACTTCACACGTAAAATTAAGCCAATTCTAGAAATGTAATAATGGATGTCATTAATGATGTCAACACGTAATGACACGTAAGATTTGGGGTGTCTTTTATTATTGGTCCTCTAAGAAAAAAACTAATTCTCTGCAACTAAAAGACTTCTTCAAATGATGGACTCGATATTTCGCACGTTTGTATTGTTAGCATTTTGATGGAAAAAGTAGAGAATAACGTGGTAAAGAGAGGGCTATGAATTCCTTTTATGAACCGACAAACTTTTGAAGCATTTTGGATTGACTGGACCACAAGAACAAGGAAACAGACAACACCACTGTAATTCACTTGCAAACAATCTTGTGTCTTTTCAATGGAGGAGACACCATTTTCTTCAATTCTAGTTTCACGCAATGAGAACACATATTGCACTTAACAAGGGAAGCCATGATGAATAATATGTTGAAATATTGTCTTATATCGATGGTATAAATAGAAATATTCCAATTTATACTCTTTTCAATATTATTCTACTCTTTTATGGATTGATCTACTCTTTTCAATATTATTCATTTCTTTTATGGATTGAACTATACGGGTATTTTCCCGTATGATTGAATTCTAAATTTCTACATGATATCGAAGTTCCATAATGAGTTTCGGACCGGTCTGTATTGGTTTAGACAAAAAACTATGCTAGAAAAGGGTATCGGGTTTAGATGGCAAAATAAATCGACATATAACTTGAACACTCCTGGTCTATTAAATCAAATTTGAACCGAATCAAGGCAAGTTTGACTGGGGTATCAAAATATTGTCTCACATCGGTTGTGGAAATAGAAATGTTCTAATTTATAAGTAATGTGATTAAATTTTCGATGTTATTCACTTTTTTATGTATTGGGCTACACGAACACTCTTCCGACCAATTAAATCCTTAGTTTCTACATGATATGAGCATGAAGATGTAAGATTAAGGGAAAAAGTTAATCACCCTGATTTTGTTATATTTGTTGCAACACAATGATCACTATAGAATCTATCTAAAAAGCATGTAAGTATGTGCATCATCAATTATTCAGTGCAACTAATGAAAGCTCTTCAAAATGCAGCATTTACAGAAACTATGTATATTTGAGATCAAACGCTTGAAGAGCATCACAGAATGATGATACCTTGTTTTGTTTCGTGATCAAGACGCTGTCGAATTTACAGAAAATGTTTCACGTTGCTCAGGCGGTATTCGTAATGCTACCGGATCGATTCAATCGATCTAAAATACTGCTAGCTTTTCTCTTGGCTCTTGAAGTACCATTCTGAGCAAGCTGAGAGATTGTATTATGCCTCCTTTCTTCTTCCCTCATTTCTTTCCACTTCGATCGATCAATGGAACAGATCGTGTATAATATCACGATGCAATTTTCTTTGTTTCGAGGGGACGAAGTCTCTCGAAGTATACCGAGTAAACAAGGGACAGCTTCGAGATCAATCATTTCTTCAATAGCTTTCTGGTTTGACGAAAGAATAGCCAAAATCGAAACTAATTCATCGACATTTATACGGTTCGTGAGCTTCTTCATGATGACATTCACAGCTCCTTCTCTAACAGCTCTGATTTTGTTCTCATGAATCATACTTAGACTGAAAATAGCTGAAGCAGCATCTCTAATAACTAAAGGATTCCCTTCTTCGAGCAAATCGATTAAGGCTTTTAACGCACCTGATTTACCAATAAGTTCCTTATTCGAGTCGAGAGCCGATAATGTGAAAAGGGCTGCTGAAGCATTGCTCTTTGTTTCAATCTTCACTGAGGTTAGAGCATCAATAAGCAGAGGAAACACCATTGAAGTTTCTGCAACGAGCTTCTTGTTAGTGTCTAAAATTGAAACATTCAAAAGAGTTGTGATCAAATCTTCTTGAAGATCAGAATGCATTTCGTTCTTCGAATCAGTCTGTGAAAGTGGCGATAATAGCTTCGGTATTGCATCAGTATATTCACCGAACAAGGATCGAAAAGATGGCATTCTCTTCGTCAATTGGCGTAATTCTTTAGCTGCTTGCTTCTGATCCTGTATAGTAGATGACATTTTATCAAGCAACATAAGGAAATGATCCTTCTCAGCTTCTGTTAATGCGTTTTCTGTCGAATAATTGGGCATATCTTGGAGGTGAATGCCATGTTTCTTGCACCATTGAGTAATCATCTCATGAACCAAATGATTCGGAGTAAGAGATGTATGTGAAAGAAGCTGCTGCGTTTGAGGGCAAATTCTATTCCCATTGTTCAACCATTTCTGAATACATGGTCGATCATAAGTCTGCAAGAGAATGAAAGAGATGAAGATGTGAGATTATAAGATAAGAAATAAACAGAGAGGGAATCTTTCGCAGTCGGTAAAAGAAACAAAAGATAAAAGTAGCAAAGAAGAACGCAAGACAGAAACGAAAGAAACGACAAATGTAACAAACGATCAATTCAGACGCAGGGTGAAAATCAGATTAGTCGCATCAATTAGCAAATACCCAGACGCGATTTCTACATGAGCATCAACAAATTAGTTCATCGTCATCGTTTTAGAAGAAACCTAGATTTCAAATCGAGAAAAGGAATTCAAGCTAAAATCACAGAAATCAAAATTCGAAACCTGTCCAGTGGAGATAATCACAGGATCCCTCATAATTTCCCTTGAGATAGGACACATAAACTCCTCCGGGAACGGTGATGAAACAATCTCTGTACCGCGGGAATGATAGTGAAGCTTCAACGTAACAGTTTTCTTCAATTCAATTTCCTTCAAAACATCGAGAATCATTCTAGCTTTATCAATTGCCTCCAATATCCGATCATCCGCATCAAAAATCTCCTTCACTACGTTCTCCAAATCCCTCTTCAATTCCCCCACATTGCTCACCACCGGCAGCTCTTCCTCTAACACACCGCCTTTAGCCATCAAAATCCAGTTCAAACAAGACGCACAACTCAATCAAGAATATTCTACGTGAGTCGCTTTTACCATCAAGAAGTTGGATTTTCTTTATTCCCTCATCAAAGTTCTGTTACAGGCTACATAAGTCAAAATACACTACAGGTAGAGAGTGAGTGAGTGATGAGAAAAGCGGAACGGAGAAGGGGGAATAATAAAAATTAAAAACAAAGAAATTAAATAACGAAGAGTAGTGGGACCCACCTTGAGGTTCTAGATAACACTGCAAGACAGCTGGCAAGAAGGGGAAGCTACTCCGTGCTGAATAAATTAATTACTATGTGCGCGTTTGGTTTATTTTACTTTTTACAGCACAGAGCTTTAATTGACTTTTTTTACATATTGCTAATTGTAGTAATAATCGATGGTGGAGATTACTACTAAATTCAAATCGTACGGCACACGTTTTGTAACCGACTACATTGTTTATTATTTTCCTTCTAATAATTTATAAGTAAAAAATAATTAATTTTTTGACGATTTTGGAAAGGTTTTCTTGAGAAACTTGACAGTAGAAAAATAAATTTACATAACATCAAATTTTGGGTCATTTTCTCACTATGGATCTTATTTATCAAATATTGTAAATATCGAATTTTAAAATTTGAGAACTAAATATATAATTATAAATTTCACAGAATAAAATTATTAAAACTATAAAAATATGAGACTAAATATGCTATTTTTTCAAATAAAATATAATCGTAAAAAATGTCACGTGAAAACTAAAAGATATTCAATTAATTAATGAATAAAAGTTATTGTTTCGTAGTATTAAATTAAAATATCCCCTAGATAAATTTACAGAATTTAGACGTGCTATATTGTAATAATTAATATTTAATTACTTTTAAATAATATATTTTGTGTGAAAGTGAATAACAAAAGTCTACAAAGTCCACACCATTTTTAAAATGTAAGCAATCTCTGTATCCGTATATTTCAATTAATGTTTTAATTAAATGTAAACATTTATTTTGATAATATTGTATGATAGTATTTATGAATAATGAATAACCATGTAGAAATGACAAAAAAGTGTGAATTATATGGTTAATAATTTAGAATAGAAAATTGACATTGTTTTTTTCTATTTTATGTGTGATATAATTTAACTGAAAATACGATCTCTATACTAAATTGAATTATAAATTATAGTTTATTACTCTTTTATAAACTCAAAACATTAAAGATGCATAAATTATATGCAGAACCGACTAAAATTTAGGGAAAAGATCAAACTTTAAAATATCATATAAAAAATAAACTATAAATATAATTTGCTTTACCTAACTTTGGCATTACTCATAAATTTGATTCATATAATATAGAATGGAGATTAAGCAGATTTACATGAACATAAACCATTAATCCACATACACGACATATAAACATGTTAGTCATACGGATAGTACATTGCTCGGTATACCGTAACTGATCGATATACCTATATTTCAATATATCACCGATATATAAGAAAAATCGATCATGATCGGTATGAACGATACAAACCAATTTAACTTACTTGCACGTAACACATGCTAATTATTTTAAAACAACAAACTTAAGAAACCACGCGTCACTCCAATTCACTTAACACACAAATCAAAGATTCTTCGGGTACGCGGTTCCAGTACCAGTTCCCGCAGAAGTCGGCATTGTTCTGGTGGTGTGTGCGCCTGGAACACCAGAACCGGCTAAGGCTCCGGCAGGGTGCCCAGTGCCTGTTGTATAGTCTCCACCGGTGGTGTGCCCTGGGCCGTGAATATCAGCTGTATGTTTAACGGCGGCGTTGTGATGACGTGCCTCTTCCTTCTGCCGCTCCGCCTCGTGAATCTTCAAAGCCTTCTTATCTTCAGCTATGTCCTTTTTTATTGGGTCACGGGTAGTCAATTTCTCCGCCTGAAACACGCGACGGAATCAGTTTAGATCTAATTATGACGAAGAAATGACTGTAAATTAACCTTTTCTTGTACGGTGGCTTTGGTTTTCTCCATGCCGGCCTTGGCTGATGCGGCCACGTTCGACGCTGCTTCTTT